>CM060707.1:13652975-13908170 GCA_030686995.1 Artemisia argyi | reverse complement strand
TCTGTTGGGCTTTGGAGTTCGCAACCCACTAAGAATGGACCAATAAGGAGAGTTATTAATGCATAGCGGGCTCTGTAATATTTCATTATTGATTCCGTTACTTTTTGGCTTTTAGTATAATTGATAATTTGTTCAATGGTTAATTACTTGTTGCATTCAATATATAGAGGTGTTTAGATTAGCTTGTTTTTGTTAGCTTATGAGCACATTGGAAATTGAAAAGCTCTTAAACAATACTCGTACTCAAACTAACTTTTTGTCTTATGACCTCGTGTTGAGTTCATTTAAAAGCTCAAGTTGGTAAACTTATAAGTAGGAAAAAAAAAAAAAAAAAAAAAAAAAAAAAAAAGTAAAAGTGAAAGACCAGAATATTAAGCAACATGGTAATTGTTAAAATTTGGGCTAGTACTGTTTGTTATCTGCAGTGAAATAAATGGGCTTTCAGTCCACTATATTGAGCAACATGGTTATGAAAAGAATTAACAAAAAAGCCCAATAAGTTTGAAGCCCAAACACTAAATGGATGACTCAAGAGGCTTTAACAACAGTCAAAATACACATCAATATGTGTCACATCTCTTTTGTCATATTACTATTACTAATATATACATTTCCCCTCCCTTTGATGAATAGTAACCCGGGTTACTATTTTTTCTACAGTAACGGGCCTTGGGTTTTTTTTTTTTTTTTTTGGTTTGGGTGGGGCCCGTTTCATTTGTGGCCCTTTTTTTTGAGATTACTCGGACCCGGGCGAGCATGCATACCTTAATATTGAAACATCCCGCGGGTTTAAAACCTTGTTGAAGACTTGAACTTATGCTTTCATGTGAACTTAATTTGACATTTGATAAAATTCAATTATTCAATTCAGTGGAGTTTTAGTTACATAAAGAACCCTTCATGTGTCCAATATTCACATTTACTCAACCTTGGTTTATAGCATCATACAGTTGTATTTTCATTATATAAAATTTAGACTTGAATACTAAGAAACATGATGATATAATCTACTTATTATTTTATATAACAACCAAATTTAGATCAAAAACAAGTAATTTTCTTACATAATTTCATGCTTCAATTGTGTATAATCTCCTTACAGAAAAAAATGTATAGTATTTGCCATTAGGAGCGGACCTAGTACTGTAAATCATCGAGTGCATAAATTATTTTTACGAGTACAAGAAAAAATAAAAATAAACTAAAATGTACAATTTCATAAAATTAGTAAACAAATTAAGAATGCATTTCTAACTAAACAAGGCATTTATTTGTGTGATAAAAATTTCGAAATCAAGTTTATTTCAAAATCTTGAGATTTTTAACGAAAATTTACAATAAGTAACAAATATCCATAGGTTTCCGGGAACCCAAAAACCCCGGTCCGCACCCCGTTTGCCATTCAAACAAGAATGTCGACAAACAGTAGAATTACATGTGAACTGTGGGGCCTGTAACTATCACATGATATCTTATAACAGCTTTTTGCATCTAGCTTATTGGCTAATTATTATGAGTATCCTCCTTTTGAAATGCTTTGAATTATTGTAGTTATAATTTCGCTTTTAATTCATTAGCATGTCCATGAGACACAAAATAATTATTTTGTTCTGTAAAAAGACAAGCAAATATAATGCAACACAACTACTTTCTAGTTTTTTTTTTTTTTTATTATTATTATTATTTTTTTTATTTTTAAATCTGAATCATTAAATTGAAAAATAAAATAATTTTAGCAAAATTGAGAGGCTTTGCATGTTTTAGACCAATCTCGGAAGGCTTTTGAATTTGAACTTTTGATCCGCCTAAGAGTTTGTGAGTAATACGCGAAGCCATGTGGTGGAACTTAAATTTTTGAGCGCGACATCCACTCACTCCACGACGTCCTCGTAAATTTTATCGAAGACCAATTAGTTAATAGAAAAAACTCATTTTGAATCGGAAAATGGTGACGTAGCATTCTGCTAAGCCACATGGCTTCGCGGGTTCCTCACAAGTTACTACGGACCAGTAGTCTAACACTCCAACTTCAAAAGCCTCCAAAAATCAACCTAAATGCGCAAAACCTTTGTGTTTTGGTCTAACATATTTTGATCTCTAAAGGTAATTTTCTCAAAATTATATCCTTAAGACCTTACATGCGGTTTTGTTATGATATTTTCACTAATTTCTAGGAAAAAAAAAGTGTCACGGGAATGAATGGCAAAAAATTGTCTTTTTATGCATATCAATTATTTTGCACCATGCCAAACTGAACACAGCGACACAACCTTATATAGTGTCCAATAATGTATGTACTTAAAACTTATATTATACTACAATTATTTCTGTTTGATATATTTGAAAATGAGTGAATATATCTAAGCAACTTTGGACTTTTAAAGGAGTTAATTGTTTATACTTCTAAGTTCTAATGGAACAACTTATTACTCCCTCTGTCCCTAAATAAATGTCCAGTTTGACTTTTTTGAGTCAGACTGGTTCAACTTTAACCTTAAATATTTTTTTGTGTTATATAATACATGATAAAAAAACTATACCATTGAAAAATACACTTAAAACCCAATCCATTCATATATTTTGCATCAAATATTATATAACACCCATAAAATTAATTAAGGTAAAAGTTGAACCAGTTTGACTCTGAAAAGTTAAACTGGACATTTATTTAAGGACGAAGGTAGTAGATACTTATGATAATAGCAAATATAACTTAGTTGTAATTGATGTAAAAAGACAAAAAACATAGTACTAATTTGTTCAATCAACTTTAGGTGCTTTTGTCAAAACTATACATACACATGTGCATAGGTTCACACAAAGTCACACCCATATATAAGAGGCAAATATATAGCAACTAAGAGAATTGTAAGTGTAAACAAGAAGATGGAGGATGGTTCTGATTCATATCAAACTGAATACTCACAAACTGAACCACAACATTTCTCAAAATTTACCACATCTATCCAAGTAAGTTTTTTCTCAAACAATCTGAAGTGGCAACGCCAATCTTCTGAAAAGGGAGGGTTTTACATGTTTTCGGTCTGTGTTGAGGTGGTTTAAACCTCATGGATTAGTCGGCCAAAAAGAAGAATTTCATTTCCTAACAAAGAGATTTCATGTATTTGGTTTTTTTTATTCAGGAGTTGAAGGATTTGTGCTCACAACTTCATGCAGCAGCAGGATATTGTGAAACCACTTTTTTGAATTCCAAGCAAAAGCATTTGTAAGTTTCTCCTTATATCATTTTATCTTGTAATATCCACATTTTGGTGTGGCAATTTCTTTACTTTTACATAGAAATGGGCAGATTTTGTTTGTTTTTAAATAACTAGGAACTCGTACGCAAGTTCTACACATCTTGTCTTTATTCGTATAAGAACTTGCAACCACTTGGTTGATGGATACATATGGTAAACTTTGAATACCGTCAAGTTAAAGGAGTGTGCACTTTATTTATAGCATGTAAAAAATGTACCTAAAGGTATAGTTATAGATGAAATGGGTCGAATGAGCTAAACGTGTAAAAAATCCCCTTACATCCTGAATAAGATAACAGATGAGGTTTTCTCTGTTTAGGATACTGGGAAAGGCGAGTCAATTGACTCAGATGTACGTGGCCTAACCCAGGTATCTTAGTAACCATTTCCGACCATTTTCCCCTTACCACCCCAAATGTGTATCCGGTAAGGTTCAAAACACCACCATATGGCCTAGTATTTAAAAATCATAGTTTAAAAATATGTAACAAATATATGATAAACCAAAGAGTGTTTGTTTGTTGGTTCATCCCATTCAGACCCATTTTGACCCGCTGCATAATATAAATGCTAACTTAAGTCCTTTGTCTAATATATTAAACCAGAATATACTTGTTACTGAAATGTGAAAAAAGACCATTTTACGTTTTAAAAGTACACATTGCACTCATTGATTACTGATTCATGATCAAAATTTACGGGTCTTAATTACACGCAGAGTCGTTGAGAACACCAAGGAATATGTTTGTAGGGCAGTAGTCGCAGTTGTGGATCATCTTGGAAGTGTCTCGGCAAATCTTGATCACCATATTTCAGAAACAAACACAAACACAATCTCTCAGACCGAACTTAAAATTGATTCCATGAAACAGGTTTGTTGTTTTTATATATTTGACAAAGAAAGTTATTTGACGTACGTTACTTTTGCACTAAAAGAGTTTTTTGTTTTATAACATTTGTGTACAGAAATTCTCTCTATGCCAAGAATATTCCGACAAGCTTGCTCGACCTAGACTGACTTGGAATGTGACCACCCCACGATATAACTCTCGATACTTAAAACCACGTAAGATATTGTCTTTAGTATTTCAGATATAGAATTCATTTCTAACTAGTTAACATTGTAGTACTAACATGTTAGTTTTTATCAGCTGCCTCAGATGTTTTAAGTCGAAACAAGAGCATAAGGTAGTTATACTTAAAGGCATTTACCAATATCATGTCATATCCCATTGAATTAGATAATTATACGCTGTTATTGTTTGGACTTGTTTTCCAAAGGGACTCGGGGAGCGAGATTGATGAAAACAACATTAACATTAACCAAGGGTTTAAGTTCGATAAGGAAGTTCCGCTTTTCTTCTACACTTGTATTTACAAAACACCATCATCTGATTTCGGGGACATGGCATCAGTTAAAAGTGACAAGACTAAAGATTCATCGTCGTCACTTTCTGGTAGAACTACAGATTCTTAACAACATAAATTTTGAAAAAAACGATTTAAGTGAAACTTTAACTCATTTATTGTGTTTATTACAGCTCTAGCAGTGCGTGATAACTTGTCTATTCAATCAAAACCTCAATCCTTATCGTTTCAATTACAGGTAATGTGTGTTCTAATTAACGAGCAACGAGATTTACATGTTTATATATAGATACTTTGCGAGAATGATTAAAAAAAAAAAAAAAAAAATCTTGCCTTAAACCACAACTTACTTATCGTTGATGTACTTTATTCACAGGACAAGCGGAGGAGTAAACGTGGTACATTATTTAGGAAAGCATTAACAAGCAACGAGATCTTATCAATCATAAGAAGGAGAAAATGATTTCGAGATCATTTGTTATGTCAGATACTATATCAGTTTAACGACGAGTGTAGCTCGTATCAACATTCTAGTTTTGCAAATTTTGCTAAGTAAATCTACATGACATCTTTCGTTTATGGTATAAATATATAAAACACGGCTTTCTATCACCAACCTTGTGTAGTCCAATGGTTTCGGGTCGAGAATGAAACCAAGAGGTCGCATGTTATATAGTTAACCGTATTAACTACTTTAGAATCCTTTTTAGCTATGAACCCACCAATTTTACTAACTATACTCAATATATCATATTTCACCATTCATTGACATTGTTCGTTACTCATGAGTATAATATCGAGATCTTGAGTTCAAATGTCGCATTTTGGTAATGTTTAATACACAACCAAAGTTAGCTTAACTTTTGCGACTTTGTGATTCGAGTTATGTATCTCTTGAACATGTTTTTTACCCTATATTATTCTCATAAATACTACTGTATGAAATAGAAATAAAACAGTCAAAAGGGAAACATTACTAGTTTTAGTAAACTGTGAAAAGTATAATTAAAAATACAATAAAAAAGAATAATGTTGAGAGCGGGATTTGAACCCACGCCCTTTCGGACCAGAACCTTAATCTGGCGCCTTAGACCAACTCGGCCATCTCAACTTATTGTCATGAATTTCAAAATTTTTTAACAAATAAATTTTGTTTCTCATAATCTTTTATAGTTTTCATTATGGAGTTATATATATAGATGGTTGGGTCCTGATATTGTTGGTGATGCCTCATGCATATGGTTACCTAGTTCATTTTTTGTGAGGATGTAAGCTACAAAATGAATCTAGGCAGGGGGGAAATGAAGCCTTTCATCGATGATGGTCTTATGGCATGCTGTGAGGTTGCTGCTGCAGTATGGTCATTAAGACTGCCTTCATGAGGGAAATGTTGTTGATGTGCTTGTGCTTAAGCAACAATGAGGCCTAAGGATAGTGTTGTTTGTGAATTATGTGAAGATAGCTGTTGATATTGATCAGTATTGTATCAGTTCTTGTTTGTCATTCAGGATTCTGGGAATGTCCAGCTTTCCTTTGTATCCACATTGTAACCATTTATATGTTTTTGAGCTTATATATTTCTTCACATGTTTCACCAAAAAAAGGTGAAAAATAACAAATGATCTCGAAATAGCTCAAGCAATATATGTCTTTAGCCTATTTAAGATGTTATACACCTCCTTCATATAGCCTTGTGTATCTTAACTACATAAAAAAGAAAAATGGTCAAAACTTGAATCTTGGCTTTGTTGAAAATGTTGACTTTCAAATCTAAACATTAATAAAGGAAGACTCACAAAATTCGGCCAACCTTTTTCCAGTTGTAACCCACCCATTTTCATTGCATGCAACACAACTCCTCTACTACAGTTTCATTATCAAAACCAGTATCATTCACTACCCTAACTTGCCATCAGAATATCAAACACAATATCATTCAAAAAACCCCTTCATCAGAAATTCGGTACACTATTTTGCTATTTTCAGTTTTGATTCTTTTGATTGACTATAACATAATTATATTCCTTACATTGTGAAAATCTTTGAATTTTAATTACACAAAAAAAAATCTATAACCGATTGTGTAATTTTGCAGGAAACCAGTTCATTTCTTCTTCACATGTTCCTCTCTCTCAAATCCACTAGCTAGAATCATGTACTACGTAAATTCTAATATATCTTCTTTTGTGTTCTTTCATTGTTTGATCTGTTACTTTGGTGTTACTACAATTCTATATTGACTTTGAGTGGGTGACAAATTACAAGGTAATCTATTTATTCATTTCTATAGGTTCTTCTTGATATGGATTTTTATGATTTACTTTTCTCTTTCTGGTCTTACAAAAACGAATCAATTGGATTATAAAATTCAAAAGGTTAGTCTTGGTTTAATATATCGTTTAATCAGTTCAATAAACTAAGGATGATTAAGTTCCGTATCCAAGGTTAGCTTTATTTATTTGGATAAACTTATTGATTCTCAATGTGATTAAAGAACAAAAATCTTAAAACCTAGAATAACCAATTTGAGTATTAATTTGTTTAGGCACTTGATAATCACTTCTTCCATGGTTTCATATTCCCGTTGTCAAGTTTTTACGATGTAAGTTGAATTCATATTTCTTTATTGTTTGTGATGTTTGTTTCAAATTGAGAATCAAGAATAGGTTTATAAGTTTATATTTGGGAAAACTATAGCAATTCATATTTATATATTGTTATTGTTTGTGTAGGTTTTATTAAAGATGTTAGGATTGGAGGAGACTAAAGTGTTGAATGATTCAAAGTAAATGTCATATTTATTGTCCTTTATGTTTCAGTCTAGTAACCCAAGTAATCTTAAGGGTTGTTTAGTAATAAATAAGAATATCAAGAGTGTTTAGGAGTTATGCTTTGATAGGCTATAAGTATGGTCTTGTAATGCCCTTGAAGATATAATAAAATAAGAACAATAATATGTTCTATTACTCCAACATTGTGGTATCAGAGAGAAAAGAAATACCAGGTTACGATTCTTAATTTGTTCATCTCCACACGCAGGAGAAAACAAAACAAAAACACAAAATGTCCAACCATAATACCTCTAATTTAACCCAGGCCTTAATCCCTATTTTCAAAGGTGAGAAGTATCATCTTTGGAGTTTGAAGATGTCAACTCTGCTTAAGTCTCAAGAGTTGTGGGAGTTGGTGGAGAACGGGTTTGATGACCCAAAACCAGCCGAGCCGGATCAAGCGTGTTGACATAAATAATGTCTTAAAACATTGTTAGCATATTAACAATGTCTATATGTTTTGATAATTACAAAGCATAAACTCATTAATCTAAAACTTATGACGTAAACAAGTTTTTAGTGCTTAATATTTGTTTTTGTTTCCATATCACTTAAGGTATGAATAAATAAAGGGTTTATTGCATTTCATGATCAAAGGAAATTTTTCTAATCACTAGAATTTTTATAAAATGTATTAAACATCTTATATCTTTTACAAAATTACTTTTGGAATTAAAAGAATATGTCTAATTCATTATAAATATATGATTTCAAATTTTCAACCAAAAATGGCAAATTTTATCCAGAAAAATATTCCCCACTAAAAGACAAGAAAAACCAACGTTCTGAAGGGGCGGCCCCCTTAATTCCTTAAGCGGCCCCCTTAATCATTAAGGGGACCGACCATTAATTAAGGGGACCGGCCACGCTCCAGAACAGTATTTTTCTCCCCTATAAATACTGGTTCATTCCTCAGAATTTTTTCACCTTTTGCACTTCTAACCTTTCTGATCTAGATCCACATTTCTATTCTCTTATCCTTTGATCATAAGTGTATAATTCTTTGTTTCAAAGTGATTCAAACTTCATCCTCTCAAGTGCAAGAGAAGAATACTTCTATCCCCTAAGACAAGAAGTATTACAACTTGTTGTGATCTCCACATCCAAATTGTTGGTGCATCATCAAGATTACTTACATTATTCTTTGTGAAAATTGTTGTGAATATTTGATTGTAGATAGTTGTGCTAGATATATAGATTGTGTGATTAGTTAGTAGCTTGGTGTGAAGAAGAAAAGTTAGGAATTAGATTGTAGTGAAGAAGCTAGGTGTGGAGTAGTTAGTTGTGAAGTAAATTGGTGTGAAGAAGATAGGTGTGGAGTAGTTAGTTGTGAAGTAGATTAATTTGAAGAAGTTGTGACTTAGGTTTGAAGAAGTTGTGGTGTGTAAATTGGTGTGTAAGGTTTTCTCCCCATAAGGGAGCTTGTTGATATAGTGAAGAAAACTCTCGAGTTAGGTGCTCGGGGAGTGGAATACGGCAAGGAAGGTGTCCTTGTAGCCGAACCACTATAAATCTCTTGTCTCGCGGTTCGATCTTTCCATCTCTTACTTATTTCATTACTTATCATTGGTATATATTATTTATTGATAGTTGTTTATATTGTGCAAGACTTGAGATCACATATTATCGAATCTAAGTTTTTAAAAGTTAAGAAAACACTAAAACTATCTTTTATAACAAATTAAAAAGACGGAAAACTATTCAACCCCCCTTCTAGTTTTCCACAATTGGTATCAGGAGCCACGTCTAGCAAGACTTTTAAAATATATTGTATTTTAAAACTTGTAACGATCTATGGAATCTGAAAAATATTTAGAAGGGCAATCTATGCAAAGACCACCACTATTTGAAAGTGATGGATTTTTATATTGGAAAAATAGATTCGAAACGTATGTGAAATCAAAAGATCTTGATCTTTGGCATATTATTACCTTTGGTGATTTTCCTCCTATTCAATATAATGTTGAAACTAAAATGGATGAAATTGTATCTTTCGAAGAACAAAATAATGATTTGAAAAAGAAATTAGCAAAAAATAATGAGACTAAAATGGTCATTTATAATGCGTTACCACGCAAAGAATATGAAAGAATTTTTATGTGTAAAACCGCCAAAGAAATTTGGGATTCTTTACTAATTACTCACCAAGGTAATAGCCAAGTCAAAGATAATAAAATAGATCTTCTTGTACAACAATATGAACAATTTACGATTCCGGAAGAGGAATCAATTGATAATGCTTTTGCTAAGTTTAACACTATTATCACAAGTTTAAAAGCACTTGATGAGACATTTTCTAGTAAAAATTGTGTTAGGAAATTTCTTAGGGCATTGCATCCAAAATGGCGAGCTAAGGTCACGGCAATTGAAGAATCAAAGAACTTGATGACGTTATCACTAGATGAACTAATCGGCAACTTGAAGGTTCATGAAGAAATCATAAGAAGAGATTCGGAAACGGTCGAAGTCAAGAAAGAACAAACCAAATCCATTGCTCTAAAAGCCAAAAAGGAACCTAGTGATGATGATGATTCAAGTGACGAAAGTGAAGACGAAGAATATGCAATGGCCGTAAGAGAATTCAAGAAATTCTTCAAGAGATGAGGAAGATTCACTAGATCATCACGAGACGAAAGAAAAGCATTCCAAAGAAATAGAAGTGACAACTACGGGAAAAGAAAGTGCTTTAGATGTGGAAGTCCAAATCATCTCATTGGCGAATGTCTAAAGCCACCGGGTTATGAAAATCAAGGCGCTTTTGTTAGTGGAACATGGAGTGATAGTGACAAAGAAGAAGTTGAAAAGCCAAGAGACGAAAAGTGTTTTATGGCAAAAGAAACCGACGAAATATGTTTAGGAATTGACTTGGAACCTGACGAATGGATCAAAGATAGCGGATGTTCGAGGCACATGACGGGGAACCGCAAGCTATTCTCTACATACAAGGCATACAATGGAGGTAACGTTATTTTCGGTAGTGACTTACGTGGAAAAATCATTGGCAAATGTACGATTTCTCAAGACTCACTTACTATTGAAAATGTAGAGCATGTAGATAATTTAACATATAACTTGCTTAGTGTATGACAAATATGTGATAATAAATGTAGAGTCACATTTACCGAAGAGGATAGCGAAATAGTTAAGAATGGAAAAATTATAGGTAGAGGAATTAGGAAAGGTGGCCTATATGTTATGAAACTAGGAAACAAGCCTGAGGATAGGATATGCCTAACGACCCTAGATGAAAACTCTACATTGTGGCATAGGAGATTAGGACATGCTAACATGCAACAAATACAATCTTTGGCCTCTAAGGAATTAGTTAGAAATTTGCCTAATCTAAAATATGACAAGCATTTTTGTGATGCATGTAAAATTGGAAAACAAGCTCATGCTAGTCACAAAGCTAAGAATATAGTATCCACTACTAGGTGCCTAGAATTATTACATATGGATCTTTTTGGTCCATCCGCTGTGCGGAGCTATGGAGGAAACAAATATACCTTAGTAATAGTAGATGACTACTCACGATACACGTGGACTAGGTTTTTAAGTGACAAAACCCAAGCCTTTGAAAAATTCGAAATATTTAGTAAAATGATTCAAAATAAATTAGGATGCTCAATAGTTGCCATTAGGACGGACCATGGTAGAGAATTTGATAACGAAGTACAATTCGGAAAATATTGTGAGTTAAATGGAATATCTCACAATTTCTCCGCTCCTCGTACTCCTCAATCAAATGGCGTAGTAGAAAGAAAAAATAGGTCACTACAAGAAATGAGTAGAACTATGTTAAATGAATAATCCATCCCACAAAAAATTTTGGTGTCACGCCGTAGATACATCAACTTATATTTTAAATAGGGTATCAATTAGGAGAATTCTAGGAAAAACTCCTTATGAGTTATTAAGAGGTAGAAAACCAAACTTAAGCTACTTTAGGGTATTTGGAAGTAAATGTTATATTCTAAACACTAAGGATTACCTCACTAAGTTTGATCCAAAATCATATGAAGGAATATTTTTAGGATACTCACAAAATAGCAAAGCATATATAATACTTAACAAACACTCCATGAAAGTAGAGGAATCACTAAATGTAACATTTGATGAAACACCACCACCTCCTAAAACATTACCTTTAGAAGATGATGATTTAGTCGAAGATGAAGCTATTGAGGTTAGTAAAACAAAACCCATAGGAAATGATAATGAAGACATTCACTTAGAAAATAAGGAAACTGTTAATATTAAAGAATCTAAATTACATCCATTAGATAATATAATAGGACATCTTAACCAAAGAACCCTTAGGTCACAAGCCCAAGATATAAACAATTTCTTTTGTTTCCTCTCAGCAATAGAACCTAAGAATATTAACGAGGCCTTAAAAGATGAAAGTTGGGTTATATCTATGCAAGAAGAATTAAATCAATTTAAGGCAAATGATGTTTGGGAATTAGTCCCAAATCCAAAGAATATGACCATCATAGGAACTAAATGGGTATATAGGAATAAGTTAGATGAGAATGGTATAGTTACTAGGAACAAAGCTAGGTTAGTTGCTAAAGGTTATAATCAACAAGAAGGAATTGATTATGACGAAACTTATGCCCCTGTAGTGTAACACCCCGCCTTATAGACCACAATATTGTCCGCTTTGCCCGAAGGCTCACGGCTTTGTTCTTGTGGCCCTCATGTGAAGACTTCCCGGCAGGTCACCCAAGCCAGTACTACTCTCACATGAGCACGCTTAACCGTATGGCCGATTAACCGTTCCACCACAAAACGCGTTGTGTCATATAAGGCGAATGTTAACATATATGTCCCAGCATCACTCCAAGTCACAGCCAATGTGGGTTTTGACTGGGGTATTACATTCACCCCCCGTAGGGATTCATCGTCCCCGATGAAGTTTGCCCCATATCCCGAACGGCTTGGAGTGGCTCTGCTACCATCTGTAACACCCCGCCTTATAGACCACAATATTGTCCGCTTGGCCCGAAGGCTCACGGCTTTGTTCTTGTGGCCCTCATGTGAAGACTTCCCGGCAGGTCACCCAAGCCAGTACTACTCTCACATGAGCACGCTTAACCGTATAGCCGATTAACCGTTCCACCACAAAACGCGTTGTGTCATATAAGGCGAATGTTAACATATATGTCCCAGCATCACTCCAAGTCACAGCCAATGTGGGTTTTGACTGGGGTATTACATGTAGCTAGACTAGAATCGATTAGGATATTACTTGCCTATGCTTGCGCCCTAGATTTTAAATTATTTCAAATGGACGTGAAAAGTGCATTCCTTAACGGTTTTATCAATGAGGAGGTATATGTGGCACAACCTCCAGGATTCATTGACTTCGTAAAACCTGATTATGTTTATAAGTTAAAGAAAGCTTTGTATGGACTCAAACAAGCTCCCAAAGCTTGGTATGATCGATTAAAAGCTTTTCTTATTAAACATGATTATTCCATGGGAATGATAGATAACACTCTTTTCACTAAAAGGAAAGACCCAAATCTCATCATTGTCCAAATATATGTTGATGACATTATAGTTGGATCGACTTGTCAAGACATGTGTGATGAATTTGCCAAAATCATGCATGATGAGTTTGAGATGAGTATGATGGGTGAACTTAACTTCTTCCTAGGATTACAAATAAAACAATTAGAAGATGGAATATTTTTTAACCAATCTAAGTACATTAAGGAAATGCTTAAGAAATTTGGCCTAGAAGACTCAAAACCCATGAAAACTCCCATGTCTACGGAAGTAAAGCTCACAAAGGACGATGAAGGTGAGTCCGTAGATAACACCAAGTATAGAGGAATGATAGGTAGTTTACTATACTTGACCGCAAGTAGACCCGATATCATGTTTAGTGTATGCCGTTGTGCCCGTTTTCAAGAGGATCCCAAAACCTCTCACCTAGAAGCGGTTAAGCGTATCTTCCGATAGGTTAAAGGCACTATACACTTAGGATTATGGTATCCTAAGGGATCCGGCATAGAAACCATCATCTATGCGGATTCGGATCATGCGGGAGACTACGTAGATAGAAAGAGCAAAAGCGGTATTTGCACGTTTGTGGGATGTTGTCTAACATCTTGGTTTTCGAAGAAGCAAACCGCTCTTGCTATTTCTACCACCGAAGCCGAATATGTAAGCGCTGGAAAGGCATGTCAACAAGCACTATGGATGAAACAAGCTCTCGTAGACTATGACATTAGGTTAGAAAATGTCCCCATTATGTGCGATAACGAAGGTGCGATAGATTTAAGTAAAAATCCGGTGCAACACTCTAGGACTAAACACCTTGAAATACGCCACAATTTTCTTAGGGATAATGTACAAAAAGGAAATACATCTATAGAAAAGGTTGCATCGGAAGACAACATTGCGGTTATATTCACAAAACCCCTTAAGCGTGAATTATTCAACCACTTGCGTTTAGGATTAGGAATGATGGAACAAGTTGACTAAATTATATTGAATTAATACAAATTTATACTTGCATAAAATTTATTTTTCTTACATTTCATCTTTTCTGAGTCTAGGAATCTATTTCGCACAAAATTAAAGTTTGAGAAAATTTATTTGCATAAACTCCTTTGTAAAACCAATCAATTTTCTTTAAAAATTATTCTCACATCTAGGAATCACATGAAGATCACTTTCCTTGCATTGTTGACTAATACTAAAAACATTGTTTTTTTCAAAATCAGCATAAACTCTCACATAAATTGTCAAGGTATATAATCTAATATATGTCTTTGACATTCATGATCGAGCAAAAATTGAATCAAGGAGATCATTTGGATTGTTTCTTAGGATCGTTATTTATTTTTGCATTTAGGAGTCGAAACAATCACAACTCCACATTTGTTGCATATAGACACACACTAGGACAAATTCACTAATAATGTTGTCATCTTGATCCATCACTAGTTTTTCACTCACTAGTTGCCTTTGCCTTTGATCTAAGATAGGTGCCTTAGGAAGTTTAAGTGATCTTGCCTTTACTTATCTCCTCTTGCTTATTATGTGTTGATTATTTGCTCTTTTGCCTATGTGTTCTTGCATGCATGCTATATCTTGATTAGATTAGATTCTATATTGCCTAAAGGAATTGAACTTGCTTGAATTCTAATCCAAACACACAACCTTTCTGCAAATTTTCTGCCAAAAACCCAATTCTGGCAACCTGAAAATCACCAGATGGGCGGCCCCCTTAATTTTGTAAGGCGGCCCCCTTAATCATTAAGGGGACCGCCCCCTAATTAAGGGGACCGGCCATCTGATGGTTGGGTTTACAAAATCTTTTCTGCTTTTTAGCCCATTTCAACCTACATTTCCCAATTTTCACCAACACATTTTGTCCTAATCTCCCAAACAAACTTTATCCATCCATAAACACACAAATCTTACACTATAAATACCCCCAATCCTCAAAACTCTTCACTCATCCCTTCATGGCTTCTCCAAACAAACCAAAACCAAAAGCCTCATGGCTTGCAAGAATGACGGAAAAACCCGTTTGGCGAAGAAAAAGCCCTCGAAACAAATCCATCATAACAAATGAAGTTGGAAATCACTCAACACCACCAACCACTTACGTCCCAAACTTTACACCAAATTCACAAGGACATTCATTTGATCCTCTTTACAAACCATACAACATTGGCCAAACATATTCCTTCATGCCAAACCACTCATCTCATCCTACAACCACTTGTAATGATCCATACAAGTTTGATCAACCATCCCACTACAACTCCAACTACACAAACCCAATTCATCCATATCAACACAATGACTTTCTCCGCATTACCACGGAAAAGCAAAAGTTCCGTGATGAAATATCACAAATCCATGATCTTTGTGATCTCAATGCCATGCATCTTGCACAACACAACAAAGGGCAACCTCCATCATCACCCTACAACAATTGCCTTCCTCACTCTTTTAACTTGGATCAAGTTACAAACCACACTCACTATTGCCCTTGTTGCATCTTCCTTCAAAAATAAATCCTATACTTGAGTGAAGATATTTCTTGGATTGAATATCTCCTCACTCGACCTCATCCCATTCCACCCTTAACACGATACAATATCGTAAGGTCCACCTCTTCCGCTCCATACCCCACTCCATATCCTTCTCCATCTAACAACTAAGCTTTATGCTTATGTTATCCTTCAAGCAAATAAAACAATCAACCATGAGTTGCAAGCAAGTCCAAGTGCTCTTTTAGGCAATATAGGACTATGTGTTTTCTTTTGTTTTATTATGATTAATATGCCTTAAGCATATTAAATGTTGTAATGCTTTCTATGATGCTTGAATGAATCTATTTCTATAATTTTTGCTTTGCATGTATATGTGCCTTGTTCTCTTCTAATATTTTGTGTAGCCAAGATTTCCATAGCTGATTCCCTTGGTGCTCTCAAATGAGGGGGAGCATACATCAAGGGAGAGCATTAACCTTTTTGATTTTACAAAAAGGGGGAGAAGAGAATGTTAAACTCTAATAATACTTGTCTAAAAATTATTTTTTAGACCTAATGAGTTTAAGGTTTTGTAATCATCAAAAAGGGGGAGATTGTTGACATAAATAATGTCTTAAAACATTGTTAGCATATTAACAATGTCTCTATGTTTTGATAATTACAAAGCATAAACTTATTAATCTAAAACTTATGACGTAAACAAGTTTTTAGTGCTTAATATTTGTCTTTGCTTCCATATCACTTAAGGTATGAATAAATACTTGTGTAGAAGTTGTGACTTAGGTTTGAAGAAGTTGTGGTGTGTAAGGTTTTCTCCGCCATAAGGGAGCTTGTTGATATAGTGAAGAAAACTCTCGAGTTAGGTGCTCGGGGAGTGGAGTAGGGCAAGGAAGGTGTCCTTGTAGCAGAACCACTATAAATCTCTTGTCTCGCGGTTCGATCTTTCCATCTCTTACTTATTTCATTACTTATCATTGGTATATATTATTTATTGATAGTTGTTTATATTGTGCAAGACTTGAGATCACATATTATCGAATCTAAGTTTTTAAAAGTTAAGAAAACACTAAAACTATCTTTTATAACAAATTAAAAAGACGGAAAAGTATTCAACCCCCCTTCTAGTTTTCTACAAAGCGTTACGGTATAATCGCAAGAAAGATGCCAAGGCATTATTTTTCATTCAATCAGCATTGGATGATGATATTTTTCCTCGTATTGCATCAGCCAACACTTCTAATCAAGCATGGGAGATTCTTAAGCAAGAATTTTTGGGTGATAGGAAGGTAATCACTGTTAAATTGCAAACTCTTCATCGAGAATTTGAAATGTTAAAAATGAAAGATAAAGAGTCGGTGCAAGATTATCTATCGAGGGTTTCTGCAATTGTGAATCAAATGAAATCCTATGGTGAAAATGTAACAGATGAAATTATTGTAAGCAAATTTCTCAGAAGCCTAAGTTCAAACTTTGATCATGTTGTTGCTGCAATTGAAGAGTCGAAATACCTTTCAGTTTATTCTTTTGATGAACTTATGAGTTCCTTGTTAGCCCATGAAGATCGAATTAGCAGGTCTCATGAAAAAAGTGTTGAAAAAGCTCTTCAAGCTAAAGTAGATTCTCCTGTGAAAGAAAGATCTGATTTTGGAGGTTGGGGTAGAGGACGAGGAAGAGGAGGATTTAATGGACGAGGCCGTGGCAGAGGTAGAGGTCATGGTCACTTTTCTGATCATAGACAATATTCTGAACATAAACAATTTAATGAGCAGAAGCCATTCACTCTGAGAAATCCCATTCAGTGTCAAATTTGCAATAAAGTTGGACACAAAGAAAGTGCATGCTGGTTTAAGCCAAAAGACGACCAACATGCAAGTTTTGCGGAGAAAAAGAATGAAGAGACGTTATTCATGACACATATTCATGATAGTTCGGTTCCTAGTGATTTTTGGTTTATTGATAGTGGCTGCTCCAGTCACATGTGTAGATCACGTTCTCTATTTGTGGATCTGGATACATCGAAGAAATCGATCGTTCTACTCGGAGATGACAAACAAGTACAAGTCGAAGGCAAAGGTACAATTGCTATTGATACGACTACTGGTAAAAAGAAATTGTTACATGATGTTTTATTTGTACCAAAGCTTGCTCACAATCTGTTAAGCACTGGGCAATTGATGATTAGTGGGATGGTTATTGTCTTTGATGATGGGTATTGTTATATTCAAGAAAAGCGATCTGGACAAACGATTGCCAAAGCTCGCATGACTAAAAACAGAATGTTTCCACTCGATATTTCGACAGTAAAAGAAAAGGCTATGGTTGTTAAAGCTTGGAAAGATTCTGATATTTGGCACCTACGTTAGGGTCACTTGCATTTGAATGGGCTGAAACTATTGAAGAGCAAAGACATGGTTATGGGTTTACCAAATATCGATGATATTGAGTTTTGTGAAGGCTGCGTTTTAGGAAAACAAAGTCGAAAGTCATTTCCTGTTGGAAATTCTTGGAGAGCCTCTCGCCATCTTGAGCTAGTCCATGCCGACCTATGTGGCCCAATGAATACCGAGTCATTGAGTGGTAATCGTTATTTTTTTCTGTTAATTGATGATTACGGCAGAATGTCATGGGTTTATTTTTTGAAATCAAAATCTGATGCATTTGAAACTTTCAAGAGATTCAAAGCTTTTGTAGAGAAACAAAGTGATTGTTCTATTAAGGTGTTACGCACTGACAATGGAGGTGAATTTT
This sequence comes from Artemisia argyi, assembly GCA_030686995.1. NCBI lineage: Eukaryota > Viridiplantae > Streptophyta > Magnoliopsida > Asterales > Asteraceae > Artemisia > Artemisia argyi. The sequence goes on along the minus strand of CM060707.1, from coordinate 13,889,939 downwards.
GCTCGAAAGAGTTTGATACTTTTTGTGAGCAGCAAGGGATTCATAGGGAGCTCACATCACCTTATACACCAGAGCAAAATGGAATCGCTGAACGGAAAAACCAAACAGTGGTGGAGATGGCTCGAAGCATGTTGAAGGAGAAAAGGCTTCCCGATAATCTTTGGGCAGAAGCGGTTGCTACTGCTGTGTATCTTTTGAATTTGTCCCCTACAAAGGCTGTTCTAAACATGACACCTTTTGAAGCATGGAGAGGAGTGAAGCCAAGCGTAAGCCACTTGAAAGTGTTTGGTTGTGTAGCATATGCTTTGATAAAAGCATCTCATCAAAAGCTTGATAAAACATCAGAAAAATGTAACTTTATTGGGTACAGTTTGCAATCCAAAGCGTATCGGTTATACAATCCCGTTAGTGGCAAAATAATCATAAGTCAGGATGTAACCTTTAATGAAGCTGCTACATTGTGACAACTGGCAAAATAGGGAGCCGTTTTATAAAACCCGCATTACATTGAAATTATAAATTTAGAATTTTTGAAAGTTTATTGTGACGAGATATTTTACGAACGTTGATACTTGATTTTGATCGTATGTTAATTATGAGGATTGATTATTTATTTATGGTTTGGTTTGATTCGTTCGTGATGATTTATTTTGAGATCGTTATTTTGGCACTACTTTGACTCCGGCACTAGGTTGACCTAACAATTTTAATTATATTTTATATGGGTTCGGATATTATTATTATTTTCGGAACGGGTTCGGTTGGAGAAAGTGGTTTGATTATTTAAGGTTTCGGGTTTGGCCCGTGTTTTGCATTGGGCTACTTAGCCCACTACACTCTCACTATTATTATTATTAATAATAAAAAGATTTTTTTTTTTAAATTACATTAAATCGTCCTTGTGTGAACCGAATCCCACAAACACCCTCACCATTTCACTCTCTTCTCTCTCTCTCAATCTACTCATCTCCCAAACCCTAATCCCTTGAGCCGCCGCCCCTCCAGTCGGCTGCCACCACCACACCGCCGCTCCACCACCATCAATACCACCACCAATCGACTCCCCATCTCATTTCCTTCTTGATATACACAAACACGCGCCCTAAAACTAACTTTTTCAACTCGTTTTATCACAACAATCATCACCATCTTTATTGCTTTTGAAGTCTCTTCACGATTTGGTCTTGGGAATCAAAGGTAGGACGGGTTCGACCCGTATTTTGGTGAAAACGTGACCAAGGGTCACGGGTTTAATTAATTTCTTTCAGATCTATGGTTAAATACATGAAATACTAGTGGGTTTTTGATAAAACATGACCTAAATCGAGTTTGGTATCCGGGTTGTGTTTATTTTTGATGGGTCGAAGTGAACCCGAGAGCTTGTGCTCTCGGTTTGTATTGATCTCGGTTTTGCCTGTGGATTCGTGATGATTCTTGATCTTGGTGCTCGAATTTGTGATGTTTGGTTATTATCTTGATGTTTGGTATACTTGGTATTGTTTGGTTCGACCCTTGTGGTCATTTGGTTTTCGGCCGACACCCCATGGGGGGGGGGGCTGTTGGGTCGAGTTGGCTCGAGCTAGAGCAAGCCGAGACCTAATGGTCTCGGGTGGGACTCACGCACCTTGTTTTGGGTGTAATATTGACCCGGGTTGACTTGGTAAATCAACCCGTAAATGATTATGTTTCGGTTGTTATTTTTACTTGCCGAAGTATTGATTTTGTCGTGGTTATTATTTTTGGGCCATGAGTTTATTATTTTTGGAACTTGAAGTGGTATATTGGATTACGAGTTATATTGGAGATGTGTTGTCGAATGTGGAACTTGGGGACCGATTGTGAGACGGTCATTAGATGACGGAGATAGGTTAGTCGGGTGCCGTAGTCGGACCCTCATGTTGTAGCACGTGGATATGGGATTGTTTGGACGGAGTTGACATGTTTATATTGTGACTTGATTATATTACTTTGGACTTGGACTATGAGCCGAGGGTCATGACTCGGACATGTGACCAAATTCTATGACTCGATAAATATTTAAAAGTCGATATTAAAAATAATACTCGTTATAATATTATTAAGAATATAATCGTTTATAAACGTATATATAGACGTGTTAAACGTATATATATATATATATATATATATATATATATATATATATATATATATATATATATATATATATATATATATATATATATATATATATATAAATGCGTATATTAATAATAAAACGATCACGAGTAAACGTATAATAATAAAACGATAGTTATTATACTATGAAAATAGTGTAATAAATGTCGGGATATTATTATAAATAATAACTATAGAAATAATGGCAAAATAAGTCGGATAACTAATAATTAAAAATGTGATTTTGCTTATAAATTAGAAACTTATCGAGTTATACGAATTGTGGGTCTTTAAAGTCCAAGTGGGCTTTATATTGTGACTTCGTGTTGTCACGGATATATGACGGTTAATATAAACATTTTATATATCGAATGACTCATTCTAGATCGAGTTATTTGACGATATAAAATGAGTATATTAATGGGCATCGTATCCCACAACGCCCATAGGATGTGATATATATTTTAGGGTAATAAATTACTATATGTCTCGTGGAATTTGGCCGATTCGACGATATATATAGGGAATTCATTGGACTACGACATATACCAAATAGAAACTTATGTGCAATGTGCTTTAGGTTGGGTATAATCTTGGAATGATATATTACGTAAATAAATATGGGAGATTACCAAATCGACGGATTTGATAAGCTTCGATAATTATTTAAATAATATATTGGGTTAACATTAGACCTATAGTTGTCTTATTATTGTTCCTTGTTGTGGCTTTTTGGTTTGTGTTGTGTCGACCCTCCACCCGTATGGATACCAAACGTCGAATTTCAAATGAAAATGAAGTTAATTCGAGAAATGAATAATTTTGGAAAGTAAAATGGAATACGTTTGGGAATGGGAATATTTGATTTTGAGGAAATGATTTCTGAACGGGTTTGATATTGTTAGGAAGTGCCGAGTCAGTAGTCGCCGTTACGTGAGTTGCTTGAGATTTCTTACGTCTTTCTTCTATCGTTTCTTTTGAGGATTTCTGGACTTGAGGTGAGTCATAGCCCCACTTTTTCTCATGAACTTTGTTTTCAATACTTGGGGTGAGAAACGTGCAAATGTTTTATGTGGACTATTATCGCTTTATCTATTTATTTCAAAACTTGCTATGCTTATAGAACTAGGTAGGATTAAGCGAGGCCTAGTCCCGAACTAGGTAAGCTATTTATTGGTTGTTGAGCGAGGCCTAGTCCCGAACTAGGTAAGCTATTGGATTGGTTATAGAGCGAGGCCTAGACTTGAGCTAGGTAAGCTATTGATCGGATTGATTTGAGCTATAGCGTGCACCTATAGGGATGATATATTTTGGTTGGATATTTTGGTTGGATGTTTTGGTTGGATATTTTGGTTGGATGATTGAGGCCTAGTCTAGCTAGCAAGCGTTTTGCGTATATGTCCACTATATTGAATTAAGAATCTAAACCTATGATCTCACCAGCGAAAGCTGACTTTTAGCACGTTTTCTCAGGTAATTAAGTGATGCTCTGCGGATGCTTGGGATTGGAGGCTTGACATTTGGCACCGGTTATGGATCTATATTTTCTAAAACTCTGATAACTATTGTGGACCTATATTTATTTCTTTTGGGCCTAACTTTGGATGATTTTGGGATAATGTAAACTTTAAAACCCCGCGTGGTTGCATTTTACTTTGTTTACTTTATCTCGTTCTTTTACGTCTTGTGTTTGGATACCAATCCCCGTAGCACCCCGAAAGCTTGTTGAGTCTTCCGCTGTATCAAGTTTTGGGGGTGTTATAGATTGGTATCAGAGCCAAGGTTATAGAGAACTAGGTAAATAGACACCTAAACTATAACCGAATTTTTATAGAAAACGATCCTCGACCATTTTCCGCCAGCCCGCCAAGCCGAAGCATCATTGTTGTTATTAAGGTATTATGAGATTATTGAGATGATTAGAGATTTGGGATTTCTTGAGATGATTTGAGGATTTGAGATTTATTGATTTAGTAATATGATGCGTTTTGAGGAATTATATGCGTTTTGAGGAATTATATGGCTTAATTGTTTTGAGAATGGTTTTAGTAATGCGGTATTTTAAATTTTTCTTGATTATATACGATTTGGAATTATATGATGATTTTTGGATATGGTATTTTGAGTTCGCGGTTTAGTTGTTTTTGAAACACTTACACCTACTCTACGCCGTTGTCACAGACTATGGCCTCCCATACGCCTGATGTTGTTGAGGATATTCTTACTACACCGGTATTGCCAGCACAGTTCACCATGGCTCTTGATGACCCATACCAGGTTGCCATGCATTCAGCTACTATGACACCGACAGGTTCTACTTCAGCACCACCTGCTGCATCTATGCAGGGACCCTCATCTTCTTTAGGGCTCCCTGGTACATCGAGGCAGCTTACTCTTCATCAGGCTTTGGCTCGTGTGGCTCCACGTTTTGCCCACCGAGCTTTGGCACATATGTCGGTACGCCCTACTTCACCACCTTTACAGATTGATGCTCACTCTCTTCTGTCTGAGGCGCCACCCGCATCATTGCGTCGTCGTCCTAGATCACCTACCCCTTCACCACATGGTTCACCTAGTAGGAGACGACGATTGATGAGGTACTCTTCTGATGAGGAGGAGGAGGAGTACGAGGGTGAGGATGAGGCTGATGACTCTGAGCAGGAGGATGACCCTCAGGAGGCTGAGCAGGGTGATGATGATGACCCTGAGGAGGAGGATGACCCTCAGGAGGATGAGATGCCTGATGATGATGACGTGTTAGTACCACCAGCTCAGGCTGAGGAGCCTGATTCACCTGTACATCCGATTGAGCCTGATTCACCTGATCATCCGTTTTTGTTTGAGTTGCCACCTGGTAGTCCCGTTGAGTCGGATGCATCTTCTGAGGTTTCTGCTGAGCATGCAGAGTTAGGTGAGATTGGTAGGTTGTGGGCTCGGATTACTGAGCTTAGTGAGAGAGTTGCACGTGTATCTGATCGACTTGAGAGAGTTATTGAAGAGTTCATAGCAGATCTGAGAGTGGATATGACTGTGGTTGTGGGCAGGACTACTGAGATGAGGAGAGCTTTGATGGAGGTTCATGAGCATATTGATAGTTTATAGCGAGGTTTTGTTACAGCTCGAGAGGCCGACCGCAAGCTATGGCAAAGGAATGCCGAGCTAGAGAAGGAGGTGGCTGACCTCAAGAGAGACCGAGACACCCATAGCGTTGAGCTAGGATCGTTATGGAGGGATCTTGATGTTTTGAGGCAGGAGTTGAGGAGCCTCCGCCAACAGCGTGGCTAGTTGCTTGGGTTATGTTGTCTTGTTGCTTTCTTAACCGAGGAGTGTTCGGTTAGAAAAGCTAGTTATCATGTTTTGATGTATTTTGTTCAGTATTCGTCTCTTTTGGAACGATTAGTACGTTTTGTGTTATCCAGTAGTTGGAACGATGTTAGATCGCTATTGTATGGTTGATGGTTATTAGTATATGGTATTATGTGATTTTGGGTGTTATGGAAATTGAGTCCTTATCCGTTTTATTGATGTTTCATGGTGTATTGTTGCTATTCTTTCCGTGACTTGGCTTCGTTGAATTTCTTTTGTTGAGCATAATGATAAGTTCTATCGGAGACTCACGAACTTGTATGATATTTCAGATCAATGGCCCCACGAAGAAACCCAGTTAGAACTACCAGAACTGGACCTGCAACGACTACCCCTGGTCGTCGAGGTCGCCGTCCTACTCGAAATGTTGAGACCCCTACTCCTGATAACCTGGACACTACTAACCGCAACAACAGGGATCAAAATGTTGATGTTCAGGGAGACAATGATCATGTTCCACTTAATGCACCTACTGTGGATCAAGCAATGATCAATCAACTTGTGGAGCAACGAGTTGCTGAGCTACTAGCTGAGTCAAATCATTCCAACAATTCTGCTGGAACATTTCCACCTGTTCGTGCTAATGGATGTAACTACAAGGAGTTTAAGATCTGTGGACCCGTTGAGTTTGGTGGAACTGAAGGAGTGGTTTACTTGGTTAGGTGGATAGAGAAGACTGAGTCAGTGTTTAATGTCAGTGGTTGTGCTTAGAATGCGAAGGTAAAGTTTGCTTCTTTTACTTTCAAGGATGAAGCTTTAACTTGGTGGAACAATTACCGTAACTCGGTTGGGAGTGATGTGGCTTATGCTATGACTTGGGAGCAATTTAAGTCTTTGCTGATTCAGACTTACTGCCCAAGGAATGAGATTAAGAAGTTGGAAATTGAGTTCTGGAACCACAAAGTGAAAGGTACCGATATGGCAACTTACAATCGCCGTTATCGAGAGTTGGCCTTACTCTGTCCCGATATGGTTAGGACTGAGACCCAAAAGATTGAGAGGTATACCGATGGATTGCCGGTAGCTACAAGGAACGATGTGATTTCTGCTAAGCCTGCAAACATTCATGAGGCTATCACTATCGCTCAACAATTGATGGACTCTTTGGCATTGGAAGAAGCTGAGAAGGATAAGAATGGAAAGAGAAAGAGGGACGATCACTCTAAGGGTAATGATCGTCGAAACAAGCGACAACTAAGTACTAGAGCTTATGCCATGGGAGATGGAGACAGGAAGAACTACAATGGAGATGCACCCAAATGTAACCGATGTTACAAGCATCATTCTGGTCGATGTACGGTAATGTGCAAGAATTGCTCTAAGATGGGACACATAGTTAAGGATTGTAGAGCTCGACCACTTGCTATGGTTCAAGCTACTCCTGAAACTATGAGCAAAGCAAATGTTACTTGCTATGGATGTGGAAAGAAAGGACATTATCGGAATGAGTGTAGGGAATCGTGGAACCGAGGAAATCAAGGATCGGGTGGTAATGGGTAAAATAATGGAAACCTTGGAGCTGGAGGAAACCGTGGACGACAAGATAATGGGGACCAACGTGTGGAAGCTGGAGCTGCTCATGGAAGAGTGTATGCACTTGGGAACGAGAGAGGAGAAGATCCGAACGTTGTTACTGGTACGTTCCTTCTCAATAATCGTTATGCTTCCATACTATTCGATACTGGTGCCGATAAGAGTTTTGTGTCCACTAAGTTTGCACCCTTACTTGAGAAACCCCCGATGGCCTTAGGAATTGGTTATGATGTAGAGTTAGCTAATGGAAACATAGAAAGGATTAGGACTATCATTCGCGGCTGCACGTTAAACTTTCTGAACCGTCCTTTCAACATAGATCTTCTACCCGTCACACTAGGAAGTTTTGATGTCATTATTGGTATGGATTGGTTGTCGAAGTATCGTGCTCATATAATTTGCGATGAGAAGATCGTGTGTGTGCCTTACGGCAAGGAGATTCTGAACATACCAGGAGATAGAAAGGATTTGAGAGGCCCATCTAGATTAGCGGTTATATCTTGCACTAAGTTTCCGAAGCTAATGGAGAAAGGAAGTTACCTTTTCTTAGCCCAAATTTCTGAGAAAGGAGAGAAGGAGAAGAAGGAAAGGTGCATTGGAGATGTACCTATAGTTCGTGATTTTTCAGATGTGTTTCCCGATGATTTGCCGGGAATTCCGCCTACTAGACAAGTGGAATTTCAAATTGAGTTGATACCCGGTGCTGCACCTGTAGCACGAGCGCCTTATCGTCTTGCACCTACTGAATTGGAAGAGTTGTCGAAACAATTAGCGGAGTTAGCCGAAAAGGGATTCATAAGACCAAGTTCTTCGCCTTGGGGAGCCCCGGTCTTATTTGTAAAGAAGAAGGATGGATCATTCCGTATGTGTATTGATTATCGAGAGTTGAACAAGTTAACGGTGAAGAATAGATACCCGTTACCGAGGATCGACGATTTGTTCGATCAACTTCAAGGATCGAGTGTGTATTCGAAGATCGATCTGAGATCGGGATATCATCAGCTTCGAGTGCGCGAGGAAGATATTCCGAAAACGGCTTTCAGAACCCGTTACGGGCATTACGAGTTTCAGGTGATGCCGTTTGGGTTGACTAACGCACCGGCGGTATTCATGGATCTCATGAATCGGGTGTGTAAGCCTTACTTAGATAAGTTCGTGATTGTGTTTATCGATGACATTCTGATATATTCAAGGAATGAGAAGGAGCATGAGGAGCATCTAAGACTTATCTTAGAATTGCTCAGGAAGGAGAGACTGTATGCCAAGTTTTTGAAATGTGAATTTTGGATTCCGACGGTACAATTTCTAGGTCATGTGATTGATAGACAAGGAGTTCATGTGGACCCTGCTAAGATTGAAGCGATTAAAGATTGGGCTGCACCTACAACCCCAACAGAAGTTTGTCAATTTTTGGGATTAGCCGGTTACTACCGAAGATTCATTGAGGAATTTTCGAAGATAGCAAAACCGTTGTCCAAATTGACTCAAAAGAGTGTTAAGTATGAATGGGGAGATAAGGAAGAGGAAGCCTTTCAGTTACTTAAGGAGATGTTGTGTAGTGCTCCTATCTTGGCGTTACCCGAAGGTAACGAGGATTTTGTCGTCTATTGTGACGCTTCACATAAAGGTTTAGGAGCTGTGTTAATGCAACGAGAGAAAGTGATAACTTATGCTTCCCGACAGCTCAAGAAGCATGAGAAGAACTACACCACCCATGATTTGGAGTTAGGTGCTGTGGTTTTTGCTTTGAGGATATGGAGACATTACTTGTATGGAACCAAGTGTGTAGTGTTTACTGACCACAAAAGTCTGCAACACATTCTGAACCAAAAAGAGCTTAACATGAGGCAGCGAGGTTGGATTGAGTTGCTAAGCGATTATGATTGTGAAATTCGTTACCATCCTGGTAAAGCAAACGTTGTTGCTGATGCTCTTAGTCGAAAGGAGAGAATTCCACCATTACGAGTTAGGTCATTAGGAATGACTATCGTGTCGCCATTACCATCTCAAATATTAGAAGCTCAAACGGAAGCGTTGAAAGCAGAAAATAGACCTGCTGAGAATATATTTGGGATGGCAGAAAATGAGAAAGGATTTGTTAGACGTTCGGATGGAGTATTATGTTTTGGAGAGCGAAGTTGGGTACCATTGTATGGAGGAATTCGAGAGTTGATTATGCATGAGTCGCATAAATCGAGATACTCTATTCATCCTGGGTCTGACAAAATGTACCAGGATTTGAAGAAGTTATATTGGTGGCCAAATATGAAGGCAGATATAGCGTTGTATGTTAGTAAGTGCTTGACTTGCTCTAAGGTTAAAGCCGAACATCAAATACCGTTAGGATTATTGACGCAGCCAGAACTTCCAGTTTGGAATTGGGAGCGGATTACGATGGACTTTATTACCAAATTACCAAAGACAGCTAGCGGTTGCGACGCTATATGGGTAATTGTGGATCGTTTGACTAAGTCTGCTTATTTCCTGGCGATTAGTGAAGATGATAGTGTGGATAAACTTGCGAGGTTATATGTGAAGGAGATTGTTTCTCGTCATGGAGTTCCGATATCGATTATTTCGGATCGCGACAGCCGCTTCACGTCAGCATTGTGGCGATCACTTCAAACCGCTTTGGGGACAAGACTTGATATGAGTACTGCATATCACCCCCAAACCGATGGTCAAAGCGAGAGAACTATCCAGACTTTGGAGGATATGCTTCGTGCATGCATCATAGACTTTGGTAAAGGCTGGGAGAAATATCTACCCCTTGCGGAGTTCTCCTACAACAATAGCTACCACACAAGTCTTAAGGCTGCACCATTTGAAGCTTTGTATGGCCGTAAATGTCGTTCGCCTATTGGTTGGGCAGAAGTTGGAGATAGCCAACTCACAGGCCCTGAGCTTATCTTGGAAACTACTGAGAAGGTAACGCAAATTCGAGATCGACTGCAAGCAGCTAGAGATAGGCAGAAAAGCTACGCCGATCAGAGGCGTAAACCCCTAGAATTCCAGGTTGGAGACAAAGTGATGTTGAAAGTCTCGCCTTGGAAGGGTGTGATACGTTTTGGGAAACGTGGGAAACTTAATCCCCGCTACATTGGACCATTTCTTATTTTGGAAAGAATTGGGCCCGTAGCATATCGTTTGAAATTACCGATGGAACTGAGTAAAGTTCATGATGTGTTTCATGTTAGCAATCTGAAGAAATGCCTTTCAGAGGAAACACCAGTTATACCAATCAAGGATATTCGTGTGGTTGAAAGTTTGAATTTTGTGGAAGAACCGATTGAGATAATGGATAGGGAGATCAAAAGACTCAAGAGGAGTCGTATTCCGCTCATCAAAGTTCGTTGGAATTTGCGGCACGGACCGGAATTTACGTGGGAACGTGAGGATGAGTTTCAAAAGAAATATCCGAAGCTTTTCACTTCGTAGATGGGTTATTTCGAGAGAAACCCGGGACGGGTTCCTTCTGAGGCTGGGAGGATGTGACAACTGGCAAAATAGGGAGCCGTTTTATAAAACCCGCATTACATTGAAATTATAAATTTAGAATTTTTGAAAGTTTATTGTGACGAGATATTTTACGAACGTTGATACTTGATTTTGATCGTATGTTAATTATGAGGATTGATTATTTATTTATGGTTTGGTTTGATTCGTTCGTGATGATTTATTTTGAGATCGTTATTTTGGCACTACTTTGACTCCGGCACTAGGTTGATCTAACAATTTTAATTATATTTTATATGGGTTTGGATATTATTATTATTTTCGGAACGGGTTCGGTTGGAGAAAGTGGTTTGATTATTTAATGTTTCGGGTTTGGCCCGTGTGTTTGCATTGGGCTACTTAGCCCACTACACTCTCACTATTATTATTATTAATAATAAAAAGATTTTTTTTTAAATTACATTAAATCGTCCTTGTGTGAACCGAATCCCACAAACACCCTCACCATTTCACTCTCTTCTCTCTCTCTCAATCTACTCATCTCCCAAACCCTAATCCCTTGAGCCGCCGCCCCTCCAGTCGGCTGCCACCACCACACCGCCGCTCCACCACCATCAATACCACTACCAATCGACTCCCCATCTCATTTCCTTCTTGATATACACAAACACGCGCCCTAAAACTAACTTTTTCAACTCGTTTTATCACAACAATCATCACCATCTTTATTGTTTTTGAAGTCTCTTCACGATTTGGTCTTGGGAATCAAAGGTAGGACGGGTTCGACCCGTATTTTGGTGAAAACGTGACCAAGGGTCACGGGTTTAATTAATTTCTTTCGGATCTATGGTTAAATACATGAAATACTAGTGGGTTTTTGATAAAACATGACCTAAATCGAGTTTGGTATCCGGGTTGTGTTTATTTTTGATGGGTCGAAGTGAACCCGAGAGCTTGTGCTCTCGGTTTGTATTGATCTCGGTTTTGGCTATGGATTCGTGATGATTCTTGATCTTGGTGCTCGAATTTGTGATGTTTGGTTATTATCTTGATGTTTGGTATACTTGGTTGTGTTTGGTTCGACCCTTGTGGTCATTTGGTTTTCGGCCGACACCCCATGGGGGGGGGCTGTTGGGTCGCGTTGGCTCGAGCTAGAGCAAGCCGAGACCTAATGGTCTCGGGTGGGACTCACGCACCTTGTTTCGGGTGTAATATTGACCCGAGTTGACTTGGTAAATCAACCCGTAAATGATTATGTTTCGGTTGTTATTTTTACTTGCCGAAGTATTGATTTTGTCGTGGTTATTATTTTTGGGCCATGAGTTTATTATTTTTGGAACTTGAAGTGGTATATTGGATTACGAGTTATATTGGAGATGTGTTGTCGAATGTGGAACTTGGGGACCGATTGTGAGACGGTCATTAGATAACGGAGATAGGTTAGTCGGGTGCCGTAGTCGGACCCTCATGTTGTAGCACATGGATATCGGATTGTTTGGACGGAGTTGACATGTTTATATTGTGACTTGATTATATTACTTTGGACTTGGACTATGAGCCGAAGGTCATGACTCGGACATGTGACCAAATTCTATGACTCGATAAATATTTAAAAGTCGATATTAAAAATAATACTCGTTATAATATTATTAAGAATATAATCGTTTATAAACGTATATATAGACGTGTTAAACGTATATATATATATATATATATATATATATATATATATATATATATATATATATATATATATATATATATATATATATATATATATATATGCGTATATTAATAATAAAACGATCACGAGTAAACATATAATAATAAAACGATAGTTATTATACTATGAAAATAGTGTAATAAATGTCGGGATATTATTATAAATAATAACTATAGAAATAATGGCAAAATAAGTCGGATAACTAATAATTAAAAATGTGATTTTGCTTATAAATTAGAAACTTATCGAGTTATACGAATTGTGGGTCTTTAAAGTCCAAGTGGGCTTTATATTGTGACTTCGTGTTGTCACGGATATATGACGGTTAATATAAACATTTTATATATCGAATGACTCATTCTAGATCGAGTTATTTGACGATATAAAATGAGTATATTAATGGGCATCGTATCCCACGACGCCCATAGGATGTGATATATATTTTAGGGTAATAAATTACTATATGTCTCGTGGAATTTGGCCGATTCGACGATATATATAGGGAATTCATTGGACTACGACATATACCAAATAGAAATTTATGTGCAATGTGCTTTAGGTTGAGTATAATCTTGGAATGATATATTACGTAAATAAATATGGGAGATTACCAAATTGACGGATTTGATAAGCTTCGATAATTATTTAAATAATATATTGGGCTAACATTAGACCTATAGTTGTCTTATTATTGTTCCTTGTTGTGGCTTTTTGGTTTGTGCTGTGTCGACCCTCCACCCGTATGGATACCAAACGTCGAATTTCAAATGAAAATGAAGTTAATTCGAGAAATGGATAATTTTGGAAAGTAAAATGGAATACGTTTGGGAATGGGAATATTTGATTTTGAGGAAATGATTTCTGAACGGGTTTGATATTGTTAGGAAGTGCCGAGTCAGTAGTCGCCGTTACGTGAGTTGCTTGAGATTTCTTACGTCTTTCTTTTATCGTTTCTTTTGAGGATTTCTGGACTTGAGGTGAGTCATAGCCCCACTTTTTCTCTTGAACTTTGTTTTCAATACTTGGGGTGAGAAACGTGCAAATGTTTTATGTGGACTATTATCGCTTTATCTATTTATTTCAAAACTTGCTATGCTTATAGAACTAGGTAGGATTAAGCGAAGCCTAGTCCCGAACTAGGTAAGCTATTTATTGGTTGTTGAGCGAGGCCTAGTCCCGAACTAGGTAAGCTATTGGATTGGTTATAGAGCGAGGCCTAGACTTGAGCTAGGTAAGCTATTGATCGGATTGATTTGAGCTATAGCGTGCACCTATAGGGATGATATATTTTGGTTGGATGTTTTGGTTGGATATTTTGGTTGGATGATTGAGGCCTAGTCTAGCTAGCAAGCGTTTTGCGTATATGTCCACTATATTGAATTAAGAATCTAAACCTATGATCTCACCAGCGAAAGCTGACTTTTAGCACGTTTTCTCAGGTAATTAAGTGATGCTCTGCGGATGCTTGGGATTGGAGGCTTGACATTTGACACCGGTTATGGATCTATATTTTCTAAAACTCTGATAACTATTGTGGACCTATATTTATTTCTTTTGGGCCTGACTTTGGATGATTTTGGGATAATGTAAACTTTAAAACCCCGTGTGGTTGCATTTTACTTTGTTTACTTTATCTCGTTCTTTTACGTCTTGTGTTTGGATACCAATCCCCGTAGCACCCTGAAAGCTTGTTGAGTCTTCCGCTGTATCAAATTTTGGGGGTGTTACATACATGGCCTTGGAGTATCAACAAAGATGGCAAGACAGTACTTATTCCGTGTGATGATGAAACTCCTACGGTTGATACTGAACCAATATTAGAGCCAACATCACCTACTCATAACAGAAGTCCATCTTCAGGCTCCTCGAGTAGTAGTGATGCCTCATCATCTGATTCTCCTCCTCCAAGGTTTCGTGACTTAAAAGATATTTATGATTCGTATCAATTCGCTTTGTATGTTTCAGACTCCACTGATTATGATGAAGTAGCAAAAATTCAAGTATGGAAAGATGCTATGCTCAAAGAGATTGAGGCAATTGAGAAGAATTCGACATGGGAATTGGTCGATGCTCCTGTTGATAAGAATATTGTAGGTCTCAAGTGGGTGTTTCGAACAAAGTACAATGCCGATGCGAGTGTTCAGAAACATAAAGCTCGCCTTGTAGCGAAGGGGCACTCACAAGAACAGGGGATAGACTATGAGGAGACGTTCTCTCCCATTGCTCGGTTTGAAACAGTGAGAATATTTCTTGCTTTAGCTGCACAACTTAAATTACCAATATACCAGTTTGATGTGAAGTCCGCTTTCCTGAATGGTGATCTTGATGAAGAGGTGTACGTTTCGCAACCTCAAGGCTTTGTTATTGTTGACACTTAAAACAAAGTCTACAAACTAAAGAAGGCACTTTATGGTTTAAAGCAGGCACCACGTGCATGGTATAGCAAAATTGATTCTTTTTTCCAGGAAAACGGGTTTGTAAAAAGTGAAAACGAGCCAACTGTTTTTGTGAAGAGAGAAGGAAAAAATGACTTTCTGATGGTTTGCCTTTATGTTGACGACATGATTTACATGGGTTCTTCGAGAGCCTTAATTGATGAGTTCAAGTCTTGTATGATGAACAAATTTGAGATGTCTGATTTGGGGTTGTTGCAATATTTTTTGGGCCTTGAAGTGTTGTAGAAAGAAGATGGAATATTCGTGTGTCAAAAGAAGTATGCTGCTGATCTTTTGAAAAGGTTCCATATGTCTAATTGTGAAGTAGAAGCCACACCAATGAACCCCAATGAGAAGTTGCAGCTTAAAGATGGAACTAGAAAAGCGGATGGAAGATTCTTTAGAAGCTTGGTGGGTGGATTAAACTATTTGACACATACAAGGCCTGACATTGCCTTTCCTGTTAGTTATGTTTCAAGATACATGCATAGTCCCACAAAGCAACATCTTGGAGCAGCAAAAAGAATACTTCATTACATTGCTGGAACAAAAAAATTTTGGTATTTGGTACACTAATGTTCCAGATTTCAAGTTAACTGGATTTACAGACAGTGATTGGGCAGGTTGTTTGGATACACTTAAGAGCACTTCTGGAAATATGTTTAGCCTTGGTTCTAGTGCAGTAACTTGGAGCTCAAAGAAGCAAGAGACACTTGCCTTGTCGTCATCTGAAGTAGAGTATGCAGCAGTAACTTCTGCAGCTCGACAAGCTCTATGGTTGAGGAAACTTCTTGTTGATTTCAACTGTGAACAAAAGGGAGCTACAAAGATATTCTGTGACAACAGGTCTGCAATTGCAATGGAAAAAAATCCAGCTTTTCATGGAAGAACGAAGCACATAGATGTGCAACATCACTTTATTCGCCATCTAGTTGCTGATAACAGAATTGAGCTGAAGTTTTGCGGTACAAGTGAGCAAACGGCTGATATCTTTACAAAGTCTCTTCCTCTTGCTAAACACCAGTTTTTTATGTCTCAGTTGGGAGTGTGTGAGTTTGAATCAAGGGGAAGTGTTGAATGATTCAAAGTAAATGTCATATTTATTGTCCTTTATGTTTCAGTCTAGTAACCCAAGTAATCTTAAGGGTTGTTTAGTAATAAATAAGAATATCAAGAGTGTTTAGGAGTTATGCTTTGATAGGCTATAAGTATGGTCTTGTAATGCTCTTGAAGATATAATAAAATAAGAACAATAATATGTTCTATTACTCCAACATAAAGGTCATGCTTTCATTTGAAGAAGAGAAAGATGAAGACTGAATCTTTTTAAGCTAATTCTATAACACCCGACATTTGAATATACCTTATAACCACTGAATACGAGTATAACTTAAGTATTTTGCACCTAATTCTTGAAATCTTCAACACTAGATATAATCTATAACCTAAGTTCATTTTAACCTAAGTACATTTGTACTAAATAAAAGTATCACTCGACACAAAAGTTATCTTGGGCAAACATCATTTATTTGTACACAACATATAAGCCTAGCTCTATACTAAAAATCTCACACGTTTACATGTTACTATTGGACCAAAAAAAATAAAAATAAAAAAAAAATAAAACTTGTACTCAACCTTTTGTTCCTAGATTTATGAAAACACGTTACAAGTATATTAAGGGACCTAAATTTATTAAAGATTGTGCACAACATTTGAGTTGAATAAAGATAAGATACATTTGGAAGATTTGAAAGGAAACTTGGTCTTCTTTGAACTCTCCCCAAGACTCGGCAGAATACTCCTTTATCTCCCCCTCACCCTCTCATTTTTGCAACAAATTTCACACACTCACAACACACATTAAACCCTAGCTAATAATAAACATAATAAAGCTGCTTATTTCTCTGAGTTCGAGGCTGTGAAGAAGAGGTGGTACGAGGCATAGGAGAGGCTGTATTGTGTCGTTGTGGTTCTGGTTCAAAAGGGTGGTTTGGATCGTGGTGTTTCTGGTTCGAGAGGGTGTTTTGATCGTGGGTTATTTAGTTCGAAAGGGCGTGGTGGTGTTGAAGACGACAAGGGTCTTGTTGCTTGAGTTCGGTTCTGGTTTTGAAACTTTGTTCTCCTCCATTCGATTCGCATAAAGGGGTATTCATATCATCTTCACCTTTCTTCCATTCTTTCAGTTTTGATCTCATTCTACACGTAAAACATGTTTCTAAATGACAATATGAATCGCATATAATATACATGCATGTATACGAATTGAATAAATCACATGAAATGATAAGAGATTCACATGAAATAACAAGCTTGAAATCTAATCCTAATCGATCTACAAATCTGGTATTCAAATTGTGTTTGTTACTGCATGATCTGTTTTACATTCAACTCATAAACATGTTGTACTAATCCTATACGAGCTGAAATAAAAAAAAGGAAAACGCAGACTTAGTTTTGTTTGGGTCGACATAATTAAAGAGGAGCTTGTCTCGGCTTATTTTTTTTTTAACAAAGAGAGTGTCACGAATGGTTCTTTTTGTTCAAAATATGAAATGAGAATACGATCACATAAAGATGAAACAGTAATCGCATGAAATAATATAAAACATGTAGCGATCTTGCATTCTTTTGGCTTTTTGAAACTGAAACATGCACGTGGGGTTGAGTCTAGTTTATACATGTTAAACCTTTAACCTATTAATAAATGGAACAGTACATTCATTTAAATGTAGTATATAAAGGGTGTATTATTTCATATGGGTACGTGAGTGTGTCGTATATTTAAATATAGGTCGTGTGTATATGAGTGATGTGAAACGATGTCGGGTTATAAACAAGTCTTATATGATTTTATAAAAGTCTTGGGTCGTCGCTGCATAAATATTAAAATCCTGGGGACGTTAACAAATTATATAAAATTATAAAAGACGGGTCCAAAATTATTATCTTAATAATAATTTATTAAAATAAGCTTTAAAATAATTTTATTTGACTTTTAATATTTAATTTTGATAATTTACATTTTAAACCCTAAACTCTTAATATTGATATTTTAAGACCCAAACTATTATATTGGCCATTATAACCTTAAAGTATTAAATTACTAAAATGAAAAACGTACTTAAAATGGAAAGCATACTAAAATAAGTAACCTGATTCAATTGGACATAAAGTAATACTTGATTATATTCGTGTAGATCCTTTGAAGAGGGATTAGTCCGCTGTTCGTTGCTTTTCATTGCTTTGCTTTGCTTTTAAGGTACAGATATTCTGTCTCTATTCAGTAGAGATTCCCTTCAATCTATGTTACTATGATCCTTGCCATTGCTATGTTCCCTTTGTTTGAACTTTGACATGATTCGTTGCTATCCATTTTGTTTGATTGCCTGATTACTATCTCCTGGTTGAGATTCTGTTTGATTATGATATGATTCATTTGTTATGGATATGCTTTGTTTGATATGATTCGTTTCGTTCTTATGCCCGAGTTTTTTTATTCTATTCATGGAGGTACCATGGGCGTGTCAGTGATGGCACCACTGGCATGACACTTTCTGGGGAGGTGTGATTGATCCCTGGCATTCCCTTTTGTTTGATATATGTGCACTATGGCCAATTAGTTATATATGTGTCCAGTCATGAGCTGGCATGTGTATTTTGTTTGATTCAGGGAGTGTATGGATGCATCCTAGGCTTTGTTTGTTATGATTAGGTAGTGACTGGCTGTACGTGCCTTGTACCCCTTTCACTTTTGGTACATGTGAGGTCTCCCCTCCTTGTGCAATTATGAATTGACGGATTATGTGGTATTTGTTTGAGATCTATTCGAGTGTCTCTGGTAGATCGGCTCGTGGCTTTCCTTGACTTCTTATATCTATTCGAGTGTCTCTGGTAGATATATCTGATTCTTTATATTCGTTTGATTCTGATTACTTTGATTATGCTTTACATTCAATTACTTATGATGCTATATTCGTTGGCTTATGATTTGTTCAGATTATTCGTTTGACCCTTTTCGTTTGCTTTGCTTATTACCTTTTGTTTGTTATATCTGTTCACTGAGCTTTTTAAGCTCAGCCGCGTTTTCTTTTCCATGCGGCAGGTATTAAGCGGGATGCTGGGTATTGAGTGCTGAGAGTAGAGCTTAGAGACCTACCTTTATCTTACCTTTATTTTCAGTTTTTCCCATTCGTTGAAGGATTTTATTACTTATGTTGGAAGTGGATTCAGTTTATTTCTTTTATATTCTGTTGGAGAATTGTAATGTTAAGTCTTGATGTTCATGACTTATTTATTTATTATATCTTCCGCTTGCGTTTATTTTGTTTGTATCTGATAGACACCATAATGTAGCATTCTAACCCTTTGCCGGGTTGGGGTGTTACAATTATGGTATCAGAGCCAGGCTTCCGAACCTTAGGACTTTAACTTTGACCTGTGAGGATTGGGTAGACACTAGGTTTCCTTGCGACTCGATCTCTTCCTTTCGTGCTTTACTTCCTAACCGTTTTGTTACCTTCGTTGATTTATTTGTGATCTTTCAGATGGTTACCACTCGTTTCACCGATGAATTCACTTCCAACCCTGCCTTTGAAGCAGCAGTTCAGCGGTGAGTGGACGCATTGATTCCCAACATTTCTGCCCGTATTGCTGAAGAGATGCATCGCAACCACCCAGGTTCTAGTGGAGGTTCGGGTGGTGGTAACCCACCATCTACTATCGCTACATGGTTGGAGAAATTCTCGAAACAGAAACCCAAATCATTCAGTTCCGTTTCTTCTCCTTCTGAGGCGCAGGATTGGCTTGGTCACATTGAAAAGTTGTTTGAAGTGTTGGGATGCGGGGACGAGTTCAAAGCAAGGTTGGCGACTTACAAGTTTGAGGGCGATGCCCTAAATTGGTGGAAATCCTACAAGGCAGCCAAGGGTGATGACTTTATGACTACTTTGACTTGGGCTGGTTTTCGGGAGATCTTTCTTCATTATTTTCCAGTGTCCGAGCAGGAGAAGTTTGAGCGTGAGTACCATAATATCTACCAGTACGAAAAGGAGACTAGTACAGATTTTATGAAGAGGTTCCTTAGGCTGGCTGGTTTTATGGGTGCAAGAGCTGGCACACAGGCTGAGCAGGCTAAGAAGTTCAAATGGGGCTGAGGAATGAAATCTTGCAGGGAATTGTGAACACCCAATTTGAAGATGTTGCACAAGTGGCAAATGCTGTTCGTAACCTTGAGATTCTACAAGAAAGGTCAGGGCAAGGTGTCAAGAGGAACCATGATGGTGACCGGGTTCGTCCAGTGCATGGAAACAACCAAGGGAGTAATGATCGTAGGAGTAATGATCGACAGGGTTATGACAGGTCAGCTAATGACAACCAGAGGAGCAATGATCGAAGGAGTAATGACCGACGGAGTTACGAAAGGTCAGCTAATGACAACCAGAGGTGGAGGAATGATCAACAGTATCGGGGTCGACAGGATTCGCGCACTTCAGGGTCATATGGGCAAAGAGGTTATGTGAATCGGGCTGACTCACCCAATTGCAACATTTGTGGAAGTATCATCCTGGGAAAGAGTGTCATGGACACATGGCTAGAGATTGTCCCAAGAACAACAACAACAAAGGCAATGGAGGTGGAGACAGGCCAACTCAGACAAGGAACCAAACTGGCCACTAGTTTCTGTTATTTCTTTTCTTTTGATTCGAATGTTTGACGTTTGTTTCCTTTTATTTCCGTGATACACTGGGTGGTGTTTTCGTTTGAATAAGATTCTTTGAATGATTTATGTTTTCTATGGGAAATTCAGTTCGGTGTTAATTCTGCGTATGTTGGACGTTTGTTTTGTTATGATAATCTTGACGAATTGTGGAAGATTTGATGCAGTTGACAACATATTTTATTTCTGACAGCCATATTAGATTTTCGTTACTTTTATGATGAGCTTCATTTTCTTTTCATATTTTGTTCCGTTAATGAAGATGAGCTGTGTTTAGTGAGACCTTAGGTTCTTTCTATCTATGCGTTTAATCTATCTTCATCGTTATGCGACTTGATACATTTGGATACTTGACATGCGTTTGTGGACCTTTGTGCTTCTGACATCGATCTTAGGTTTCTTTGTAGAGCTCTCTATCGTTTGATGTTTATCAACCAATATGTTTCTTTCGTGACTCGGTATGTTTTGTTTGGTCTCTCAAATTTCAATTTCGCGGACGAAATTTCTTTTTAAGAGAGGAAGAATTATAACACCCGACATTTGAATATACCTTATAACCACTGAATACGAGTATAACTTAAGTATTTTGCACCTAATTCTTGAAATCTTCAACACTAGATATAATCTATAACCTAAGTTCATTTTAACCTAAGTACATTTGTACTAAATAAAAGTATCACTCGACACAAAAGTTATCTTGGGCAAACATCATTTATTTGTACACAACATATAAGCCTAGCTCTATACTAAAAATCTCACACGTTTACATGTTACTATTGGACCAAAAAAATAAAAAAATAAAATAAATAAAACTTGTACTCAACCTTTTGTTCCTAGATTTATGAAAACACGTTACAAGTATATTAAGGGACCTAAATTTATTAAAGATTGTGTACAACATTTGAGTTGAATAAAGATAAGATACATTTGGAAGATTTGAAAGGAAACTTGGTCTTCTTTGAACTCTCCCCAAGACTCGGCAGAATACTCCTTTATCTCCCCCTCACCCTCTCATTTTTGCAACAACTTTCACACACTCACAACACACATTAAACCCTAGCTAATAATAAACATAATAAAGCTGCTTATTTCTCTGAGTTCGAGGCTGTGAAGAAGAGGTGGTACGAGGCATAGGAGAGGCTGTATTGTGTCGTTGTGGTTCTGGCTCAAAAGGGTGGTTTGGATCGTGGTGTTTCTGGTTCGAGAGGGTGTTTTGATCGTGGGTTATTTAGTTCGAAAGGGCGTGGTGGTGTTGAAGACGACAAGGGTCTTGTTGCTTGAGTTCGGTTCTGGTTTTGAAACTTTGTTCTCCTCCATTCGATTCGCATAAAGGGGTATTCATATCATCTTCACCTTTCTTCCATTCTTTCAGTTTTGATCTCATTCTACACGTAAAACATGTTTCTAAATGACAATATGAATCGCATATAATATACATGCATGTATACGAATTGAATAAATCACATGAAATGATAAGAGATTCACATGAAATAACAAGCTTGAAATCTAATCCTAATCGATCTACAAATCTGGTATTCAAATTGTGTTTGTTACTGCATGATCTGTTTTACATTCAACTCATAAACATGTTGTACTAATCTTATACGAGCTGAAATAAAAAAAGGAAAACGCAGACTTATTTTTGTTTGGGTCGACATAATTAAAGAGGAGCTTGTCTCGGCTTATTTTTTTTAACAAAGAGAGTGTCACGAATGTTTCTTTTTGTTCAAAATATGAAATGAGAATACGACCACATAAAGATGAAACAGTAATCGCATGAAATAATATAAAACATGTAGCGATCTTGCATTCTTTTGGCTTTTTGAAACTGAAACATGCACGTGGGGTTGAGTCTAGTTTATACATGTTAAACCTTTAACCTATTAATAAATGGAACAGTACATTCATTTAAATGTAGTATATAAAGGGTGTATTATTTCATATGGGTACGTGAGTGTGTCGTATATTTAAATATAGGTCGTGTGTATATGAGTGATGTGAAACGATGTCGGGTTATAAACAAGTCTTATATGATTTTATAAAAGTCTTGGGTCGTCGCTGCATAAATATTAAAATCCTGGGGACGTTAACAAATTATATAAAATTATAAAAGACGGGTCCAAAATTATTATCTTAATAATAATTTATTAAAATAAGCTTTAAAATAATTTTATTTGACTTTTAATATTTAATTTTGATAATTTATATTTTAGACCCTAAACTCTTAATATTGATATTTTAAGACCCAAACTATTATATTGGCCATTATAACCTTAAAGTATTAAATTACTAAAATGAAAAACGTACTTAAAATGGAAAGCATACTAAAATAAGTAACCTGATTCAATTGGACATAAAGTAATACTTGATTATATTCGTGTAGATCCTTTAAAGAGGGATTAGTCCGCTGTTCGTTGCTTTTCATTGCTTTGCTTTGCTTTTAAGGTACAGATATTCTGTCTCTATTCAGTAGAGATTCCCTTCAATCTATGTTACTATGATCCTTGCCATTGCTATGTTCCCTTTGTTTGAACTTTGACATGATTCGTTGCTATCCATTTTGTTTAATTGCCTGATTACTATCTCCTGGTTGAGATTCTGTTTGATTATGATATGATTCATTTGTTATGGATATGCTTTGTTTGATATGATTCGTTTCGTTCTTATGCCCGAGTTTTTTTTATTCTACTCATGGAGGTACCATGGGCGTGTCAGTGATGGCACCACTGGCATGACACTTTCTGGGGAGGTGTGATTGATCCCTGGCATTCCCTTTTGTTTGATATATGTGCACTATGGCCAATTAGTTATATATGTGTCCAGTCATGAGCTGGCATGTGTATTTTGTTTGATTCAGGGAGTGTATGGATGCATCCTAGGCTTTGTTTGTTATGATTAGGTAGTGACTGGCTGTACGTGCCTTGTACCCCTTTCACTTTTGGTACATGTGAGGTCTCCCCTCCTTGTGCAATTATGAATTGACGGACTATGTGGTATTTGTTTGAGATCTATTCGAGTGTCTCTGGTAGATCGGCTCGTGGCTTTCCTTGACTTCTTATATCTATTCGAGTGTCTCTGGTAGATATATCTGATTCTTTATATTCGTTTGATTCTGATTACTTTGATTATGCTTTACATTCAATTACTTATGATGCTATATTCGTTGGCTTATGATTTGTTCACATTATTCGTTTGATCCTTTTCGTTTGCTTTGCTTATTACCTTTTGTTTGTTATATCTGTTCACTGAGCTTTTTAAGCTCAGCCGCGTTTTCTTTTCCATGCGGCAGGTATCAAGCGGGATGCTGGGTATTGAGTGCTGAGAGTAGAGCTTAGAGACCTACCTTTATCTTACCTTTATTTTCAGTTTTTCCCATTCGTTGAAGGATTTTATTACTTATGTTGGAAGTGGATTCAGTTTATTTCTTTTATATTCTGTTGGAGAATTGTAATGTTAAGTCTTGATGTTCATGACTTATTTATTTATTATATCTTCTGCTTGCGTTTATTTTGTTTGTATCTGATAGACACCATAATGTAGCATTCTAACCCTTTGCCGGGTTGGGGTGTTACAAATTCAGATAAAGCAACGTGATAAACTAATAGGTACTCCAAGGTGATTAGTTTTAATTTTAAAATAGTGGCTTGTTGGGTTTCTTTTATGATTCTATCAAGTATAACATTTAGGCTTTATTCTATTCATAGGTGTACTCGATCATTGTTAACATGGGTTTGTTCACGTGTAGTTTTAGGTTACTTTTGCATGTTATTTTTGTTTAGCGTTTGTTATTATAGCTTCTTGCTAGCCAATGACGGAGCTTGGATTTTTCATTCGGGTGGGTCACATCAAATATAAGAAAAATAAATGTATAAATTTCAAAAGTTTTCGGGTAAAAAGTTACAATTAAAATCGTCTAAACCTAGTCTAAACTACCTAGAAAAATTGTTTCAAAAGTAAAAATAAAGCAAAGTACTACGTACACATATAAGTGTTTATCCGAATGTGTCATAACTTTTATATTTGGGTGGATAGAAACTATTTAGTAAGTATAATACACTAGATAATATATACATGTATTGGTAGCTAACATATGTTTAGGGTGGGCCATGGCATACCCAATGACACACTTGGCTCCGTCCCTGTTGCTAGCTTTTTAATATAATTCTGCCGTTAAAAAAAAAGATCATTCTTTCATAAGTACAATTTTTGATAATGTTGTACAAGTGGGATGAGGTAAAGATGTGATTCAACAATTTGATGTATTTTGTTTTGCGCTAATTTTTTGGTAACTTAAGGGTGTGTTTGGATTAGCTTATTATAGGGTTTATCTGTTTACTGAATCCTAAATAAAGGTGACGAATTAAGTCCTTTTGATAAGCTCATTAGCTAGAAAAAAAATAAGCTTATTACAGTTAATTAAGTTGATACTTGTTCACAATAGTACTTTGTTGTTGTAAGATGAAATGCTATAGTTTTGGCGCAACAATAAATATTATGGTCACAAACAGAAAGTGTTTATAATGTTGCTTTGGCTTAAGTGTTTTGTATAACGTTTTGTGTAACCAAAATATCATTATAACTATCTGCCGCTATAAAATCCCCTTGCAATGCACTGGTACTCGTCTAGTCATATTATATGAGTATTTAAAGAATTAGAGATACAAAAGTAAATCATGAAGAGTACAATAATATGACATCAAATTAAAAATGTTTATCATACTCATTGTAAAAAAGTAACACTTACACTTTTATTATAAAAATCAAATTACAATAATAAAATGAACGGTAAATAAAAACAGAAAATTAAATACAGACAAAATTGAGGCAGAGACAGATGACATACTCTAAATAACAATAAGTAAAAGTGCTTGTAACCACTTAAGGGTGGCCTAGTGGCAAAAAGGCTTGTGACTATCACTTTAAAATGTATGAGGTCTCAAGTTCAATTCCTGCTAGGTGCAAACAACTTTAAGTGGCCACGCCAAGCTCTTAAAAAAGGAGGGCTTTACCTGGTTTGAGTCTGTGGCGGTGGGTTTAAACCCCGTGGATTAGTCGGCCAAAAGATCGGAAATCATGGTTACCAAAAAAAAAAAAAAAAAAAAGTAAATAAAATAGTCAAAGGTCAATGCACGAGACTCATGTTTAACACGATTACCTTAACACAGATTTCTTGTCTATTTCTAAGGTACAACGACAACGGCAGATGTACTGCCGGACGTGACAAACTTGCATGGAGTATCACGAAATCAAAGGTGTGTTCTTGATCGAAGATTGCTGAAAATGTATGGAGGTCTGCGATTTTCAGTGTGTCAAAACCATATGAGACATAGGTTATATTTATCGTGAAAATCTATCTTATTCACCAAGACAAAATCACAACCAGTTTGCAAATATGTTTCCTTTAAGATCGTTTTGTAAATCATCCATTTATTTAAAACCGAATCTGTAAAACTTGATTTCAAAGTTTAAATCAATTTCGTGTATCCGCAGGTGACTTCATGTTAAACCAGAAAAGTTCCATCGGTTAATTGATATAACATTGCCCCCTCTCCAGCTTCTCCTTGAGTTTCTTAGAGATTTGAAAGATTTGATATTCGTCTTATGGTAGTCTTAGTGAATTTAACTTGACGTGATTCGTTTTGCTTATACGTAATAGTTAACCGTATTAACTACTTTGAATCCTTTTTAGCTATGAACCCACCAATTTCACTAACTATACTCAATATATATATCATATGACAGTACCCTTTCACCATTCATTGACATTGTTCGTTACTCATGAGTATAATATCGAGATTTTGAGTTCAAATGTCGCATTTTGGTAATGTTTAACACACAACCAAAGTTAGCTTAACTTTTGCGACTTTGTGATTCGAGTTTTGTATCTCTTGAACATCTTTTTTACCCTATATTATTCTCATAAATACTACTATATCAAATAAAAATAAAACAGTCAAAAGGGAAACATACTAGTTTTACTAAACTGTGAAAAGTACCATTAAAAATACGATAAAAAATAATAATGTTGAGAGTGGGATTTGAACCCACGCCCTTTCGGACCAGAACCTTAATCTGGCGCCTTAGACCAACTCGGCCATCTCAACTTATTGTCATAAATTTCACAAATTTTTAACAAATAAATTTTGTTTCTCATAATCTTTTATAGTTTTCATTAAGGAGTTATAGAGATGGCTGGGTCCAGATATTGTGGGTATTACCTAGTTTATTTTTTGTGAGGATGTAAGCTGCAAATTTGAATCTAGGTAGGTCTTTGCAGGGGGGGAAATGTAGCCTCCTGTGGCACCAAGCACAATGCATTGATGAAGCCTTTCATGGATGATGGTCTTATGGCATGCTGTGAGGTTGTTGCTGCAGTATGGTCATTAAGACTGCCTTCATGAGGGAAATGTAGTTGATGTACTTGCGCTTAAACAACAATGAGGCATAAGGATAGTGTTGTTTGTGAATTATGTGAAGAATTAGCTGTTGATATTGATCAGTATTGTATCAGTTTTTGTTTGTCATTCAGGATTCTGGGAATGTCCAGCTTTCCTTTGTATCAACATTGTAACAATTTATATGTTTTTGAGCTTATATATTTCTTCACATGTTTCACCAAAAAAAGGTGAAAAATAACAACTACACTTCATACATTTTTTCCCCCTACCATTTGTGTACAGAAAATCTTTAAATGTCATGAATATTCCGACAAGCTGTCAAACTAGCTCGACCTAGACTGACTTGGAATGTGAATGTACGCCCCATGATATAACTCTGGTTACTTAAAACCACGTAAGATATTATTTTACGTCTTTATTACTTCAGATACATTTGTTTGTGATTCTTGTGGAGTTCGTATCCATCTATCTATCATGGTTAGTATTAACATATTGGTTTTTATCCGCTTCCTCATATGTTTTAAGTCGATACAAGAGCTTGAGGTAATTATATATACTCAAAGGCATTTACCAATATCATGTCATATTCTGTTGGATTAGATAATTATACACTGTTATTGTTTGGATTTGTTTTCCAAAGGGACTCGGGGAGCGAGATTGATGCAAACAACATTAACATAACGTATTAGGCAATAGATTATAAGTCCCGGTCGCCCACGTTGTGGCATTTTTGGCAAATTTTGGGTATTTCCGCTAAGTTTTGTGTATTTCTAGCGAATTTTATGTATTTCCGGTGGAGGCTGCAATTCCGTTATGCTTTCTATTTATGATCCACGTCCGCTAACGGCGTCAGCTAACTCTAAGTTGTTTGAGAGTTATAAGCAAAACAGTGAGCGATTTTTGTTTTCTGAGTGCGGCTGCTTGTTCTGGCGTGTGACAGCACGTCCCTACGGCTATAGTTGCGATTCCGGTTTCCCTCTTTTAGGAATTTAATTACGAAGTCGTGGCCACTGAACTTGTCAATTAACTCCTTACGGTTTAGGAGTTACGGCCTAAAGAGTTTATGGTTTAGGAGTTACGGCCCAAAGAATGTGCTGCATGTTTTTTTTTTTTTTTTTTTTTTTTTTTTTTTTTTTTTTTTTTTAAGTACGGATAATATGGTGGCTAGGGTTTGACAGGGTGTTGAGGTGGCCAAGACCAGGTCTGAGGATCAGGCCTAGAGCTCCTATACCACGTGGAATATTGTAAACCACGTAGGTTATAATATTTATTGAGACATAATATATAAAGGTTACTAACCTAGAAACCCTAATGGACCCAAACTCACAGACAGGCTCGGGCCTTATAATCTATTCCCTAATATAACCAAGAGTTTAAGTTCGATGAGGAAGTTCTGCTTTTCTTCTACACTTGTACGTATTTACAAAACGCCATCGTCTCATTTCGAGGACTTGGCATCAGTTAAAAGTGACAAGACTAAAGATTCATCGTCGTCACTTTCTGGTAGAACTACAGATTCTAAACAACATAAATTTTATAATAAAAAAACGTTTTAAGTGAAACTTTAATTCATTTATTGTGTTTATTA
This sequence comes from Artemisia argyi, assembly GCA_030686995.1. Lineage (NCBI taxonomy): Eukaryota > Viridiplantae > Streptophyta > Magnoliopsida > Asterales > Asteraceae > Artemisia > Artemisia argyi. The sequence continues at coordinate 13,861,585 of CM060707.1, read as the reverse complement.
CAGCTCTAGCAGTGCGTGATAACTTGTCTATTCAATCAAAACCTCAATCCTTATCGTTTCAATTACAGGTAATGTGTGTTCTAATTAACGAGGAACGAGAATTACATGTTTATATATAGATACTTTACGAGAATGATTAAAAATTTTAAATCTTGCCTTACACCACAACTTACTAATTATCGTTGATGTCCGTTATTAACAGGACAAGTGGATGAGTAAACGTGGTACATTATTTAGGAAATCATTCACGAGCAGCGAGATCTTATCAATCATAAGACGGAGAAAATGATTTCGACATCATTTGTTATATCAGATTCGATATCAGATTAACGACGAGTGCTCGTATCAACATTCTAGTTTTGCGAGTTCATATATATGACTAAACAATATGTATCTATTTTAACATCAATTGTTCATTGTTATATATCAGACAATATTTCGCTAAGTAAAGTTGTTTAATCGAGTTGTATATTTTATAAGGTTAACATATGTAATTCTCAATAAAATACTTAATAGCATGGACATTAATTTCTTTCGTTAGGTACAAGTATATAAATCACACTGTTTGGTTCTCTCCCAAACCTGAAAAAGATACTAGAGGAAGAAGGATTTTCTGATATTAATATCTGTTATATGGGAGGTTTTTGGGTGATGCTCCAATTTCAGTCTAAAACCGCCCTACACAACTTCAATTCACATGTCGGCGTTAACTCTTGGTTTTCATCGATACAACATGCATCTGATTCTTTTAGTATTTGTTAGAATATAATAATCATGACAATCATAAATAGGTAAACACATTTTCGGAAGCGTAGGAACATCTATAACACATAAGAGATTAACATAAATTAAATAGGAACGTACCGTGGTGATTCTAGCCCGAACAAGAATCAAAGCAATTGTCTTTAACAATATGAAGAACCCTAATTAGGGTTTATATAGATCAATGATTAACCCCTTACCGTTTTGTTAATCGATCCCTTGATAATTACTAAAGTAAGTAATTACCTCGTTCTTGTACACACAAACTACCAACGAATAAAGGTTTGATGCAAGTAAACAAAACACTTATATTTTGCTTAACCAAAATCGATCCAAGATCCCTTGGAGGGGTTGAACCGATCGGCCAAGAAAGAAACAAGACAAAGGAAAGATTTAGGGTTTAGTGTGTGTGCACAAAAGATGTGAAACCCTAATCCTTGGCCTTGTATATATATATACTAGGTGAAACTTGGTGACCAAGAAAAGCATGGATCGACCCATATGGTTGGGCTTCGACCGGCCATGCACCCAAGAGGCTGTTTCTAGATCTTTCTTGACTCCCAAGTTACACTCTAGTCCATATCTTTCGTCCCTAACGATAGTTAGTCCATACGGTTAATAACTAACGACCATTTAGTCCATTAAGTGTTTATAAATATATATATACGATACGTTTAACATATATATATTTATTATTCATTATTCTTGTTTGTAAAGTGTGCAATCCCGAGGTCTCGGGTTCGATACTAGACATTTACATATTAATATTTATCCATATATTTAACAGCTCCCACTTGGATATCTATTAATAGTAAAATGACATTGGTTAGCGTCTTGCAACACTCCAATGCCCCTAGTTCAATCCGAGCTAGGTTTTCTGAAAAAACCTTTAATGATTCATCATTATAATTATCCTTTCATTACTAATACCACATTAATAAAGATGTGAGGTTCTTTATTAAATTTCTGTTTCTCGTCTCTTTATGATTGAACAAAATTACCAAAACATCTGAACGTATTCCAGATAGACTTTGGGCGTGGCCACGCAAACATTTTGTCAACCCTACGAGGGGCCCAGCAGTATTAAACTTCTGAACAAATCAGAAGGAACAAATTCTCTCTTGACTACAAGAATAACCCATGAACTTTGCAACACTTCTGAAAACAACCCTTATGACTCCCTGTTACGGTGAGCGGTAGATTGCTTCACAAAAATGCACTACATCCATGACACTTATCTGACATCTCAAGTCTGAGGATAACTTTAAATATGATTCTCACATTAAATATTAAATCATATTATTGGGATAAGTCCAATATTCAATTCATCGAATATCATGTGAAATTGGTATGTCAACGCATCAATATACTTTCAAGTATATTATTAACCAATACTCAGATTTGTCTTAGTTTAATGATATTCCCATATCATTAATCGACAACGGACAATTTAGAATAACATAAGTTATTCACGGATTTAAACATGCAAATGTAGGACACAATTTATTATTAATGAAAACAAACGTACTAAGTACTTTAATTCATTATAATTAATAATTGCTTAATGTCCTTTATCCAAATACCAAAATAGATCAATGCATGATAATTCTAGTTAATGAATCTTGTCTCAAGTAATAACTTGAAGACAATTATGCTTCAAGTAATCATACTTGTTGACATGGCATAATTTCATCTAACTTTGATCTATCTGAATTTTGAGAATACTTCTTTCAAGAATTCAATAATTAAAATTCTTGTATGTGTATATCCAACTATCTTGATATAGCTACATAATTCTTCATAAATAATGTGATATCCTCAATTACCAACTTATGACAATCAAACTTTCAAACCTTTTAAAGTTTAAAGTATTCTAATTCTTTAATGTATAATGCAACTATGCTCTTAGTAAGCACAACTAGTTCTCATGGCCATTAACAAGGATAAAATCCTACCATGACTAGTTATTGAGTGTCATCTCAATTAAACCAGCATCATTGTATATTAAACACAATATGCTCTTAAAACTTCCGTAAACTTAATATCCAATGTGTAATGTTTAGGAGCTATTCCAATTTGAGGATCATTATTCTAATTTCAAACATTTTCCATTAGAATATCTATTACACAAGTTATATAATAACTTTAAATTGGATATCAAATATTGTCAAATCATTTAAGCACTTAAGCATGATACAACAATAATATAATGCACATGAAAATCCTTCAGTCAAACTTAGATTTTATTCATGTTTGATCTTTACAAATATGTATATCCATTTAGTCATCCTAAATAATATATCATATTCTATTTAGAATTTATTTACCGCACTTGTTTATTTAATAATAAACTTTTGTTTCAAGGTTGTATGTTATATTTCCTAAACCTTTCAAGTAACGTTTCATTCCAAATTAAGTCTAACCTTTTACTTATATGGAATGTTACTCTTATATGTTATACAACATATATGATTTAGTAAATCAAACATAATACTCCCACTAGCTTTCAGGAATACTTAGAAATTACCTTATTTTAATTATAAACCTAAACATAGATTTAATAATTTATCATAAGAATAATCTCCTAGATGCATGCATTTATCCATTCATGGATTATTGCATTTTGTACACTTCAAAGATTTTCTTGAATTCATAAACTCCTTTTTGATTACTTATCGTCCTCGCTCAAGTAATTATTCAAGAAAGAGTTATTGATATTCCATTGTCAAATTTCACATTCATGTAAATATGACAATTACCATCTTTATATCTCTAATGTGTTTTAGGAAAGAGTATTCAATCATAGTTAATTGCTTAAGTATGATTAATAATCTTGTCATAAGACATGCATTTAAGATATGTGTACAATTTTTGTCCATATGATTTCTACATAAAGATTTAAACCTCTAGGGTTACTTATCTTTGAATAAACTCATCTTCATTCTCTAACCATTAAGAATTAAGATAAATCAAATTTAAAATTTAAATATCTTTATGAACAGCATCTCCAACATTCATAATATGAATAATTTACCCAATTCATTATTTTGGTAATACTACATCATATAATCGTCAGCATATTAATTAAATATCTGAGATATCCAAGTGGATCTATGAATGAGAATTCCATCATCTTGAGATTTATCATTTTCATGTTAAGCCTCATCATGATTTTAACTAGTGTGGTTTTAGAAGATTATGTATCTTGTAATTCTATCTTTTCAAGATAAAATTCTCCCACTTGCCTTTAGCAATATAGAGACTATCTATAACTACTTAGCAATTAGAGCAACAATTCAGCGTTCTCTTTTAGGACATTACAAATACATATTGATAGTTCTTTGTTAATAACCTTCACATAAGTAGCTTAACAAATTCAGAACTTCAATTTTTAAGACATAATGTGATTCATCACATTTCATAACGTTTTATTAATCTTCTAGGAGTCTAATTGAGTATATTCAATTCATACTCAATTCCTAACCTTGATAACTTTTGGAAGAAAAGAAGTAATAGTTATCTTTAATCAAACAATCTAACAAGAGTTTGATTCCCTAACTGAACATACTATCCATAAGTGGTACTTCAATTAGAATTAATATTGTAAGAAGATCTTAACAATATATATATAAGATAACCATATTCTTGTTGGCATACTTATTTACCAACTAAGTCAACTTAATGGTATAATAGTATTTCCAAATCAATTGCATGCTTTATAACACAAGTACTTTTGACCAAGTCACTTCATGTTTATGTCTTAATTAAAAGACCATAACAAGCTAACGTCTTACTTTATTATAAGTCTTGTAATGCTTAAAAGATTTCATGTTTATAACTATACAATAAAGTATAAACATGTATAATTAAAGTAATCATGAACACCATCATTTGGTTTCAATAATATTTTCAAGTTAACACACTACTTTATTTATTTATGTCATTCTAAGAATACATAATTATTGAAGTAGTTTTATATTACTTCATGCATTTATGTCATTCCAATAATACATAAATATTAAAGCTGAAGTAGTATTGTTATTTGACACAATTGTTCTAATAGATGTCTAATTTAGAAACTGTAAATTATCCATGTTGGTCTCACGCATACATGGAAATTCACCTTGTTGTTAATATTTAGTCTGCGTCTCACGTTTACTGAATTTTAACACCAAGTGTTTCTAAGATTAGATGTATTTATCTAATTAGAATTATAATCTCTTACTTTGCAGTTAAGAGAGTCCTTTAAATCATATACTTATGTGTTGTACTTTGCACATAATGAAGATTTCTCCCACTTATGCATGGTACAACACCATGTATCATATAAACAACACGCACGCGTTTGTTAATTTGAACAATATGATTTGTGTCATTAACATAACTTAGTAGATATAGAGTTTACTCAATCAATCAAGGAAACGTACATGACTATCCTTGAAAATATTAGTGTCTATATTTGGAAAGTAATTACCTTGAGATATTCAAAAGATAATCTAAGTTACAATCAAGACAATAAGTCTTGTAACTCCCACTGAATTAGAGAACATTATAATAATCCCTTATTCATCCATAAGAACACAATACTCCCACTGAATTTGACAACATTGTAAATGTTTCATTAATCAGTGAAAGGAAATAGTGTACTTGTTTACTTTCCTACATCTTTTAAGAAAACCCATTCAAACAATTATATAGGTTATAAAAGGATATAATCTACTACATAAATGTGATTCATCACATTCCAAACTATTAACTTGAAAAAAAACTTGGGCATGCAATTTCTTCCTTTATAGATTTACCATTCCAACAATTGTATGTAGTATCTTTAAATGGTCAAACCAAAACAACTAGATAAAATAATCTAATTCGTCTTTTACCATTATGCAGTAATCAGTCTAGCTTCTAATTTAATAACTCATAAGGTGCATATACTCTTACTATTAAAGTTTGCTATGAGTTATGTATTTAGAATTTAGACAATTCTAATCATCCTATTGTACCTTTCTCATTCATGAAAAGGAATAGGATTTAAGTCTCACACTTCTCCTAATGGAAAGAAGACTATATTTATTCTTTTTGTAAATATTGACTCTAACCAAAACCCAAACGGGTGTAGATCAATTAAAAGAATAACTTACGTTTACGGTTTTGAGTTGCATTAATACATTTAAAGAATTTCCAAAATTCAATTTTAGTATTTTCGATAATTTATATTTCCAAGAAAATATAATACCCAAGGATATATTCATATAACCAACATATTTTCTTGAAAATCTAGGATCCAACTTTACATATATTCCACCACATCAGTTGATCTGCTAGCGATGAAAGTATAAAAGATGGTAATGTGTCGAACAATAATTGGCAAACACTTTTCCAATTCCTAGATCATTATGGGATTTACATCAAATTGATTCATCAATTTGCCTTGTAAGCATGTTTCATCCCATCTCATGCCTTAAGTTCTAGGTCTCACGCACAACTTAATTAAGTCGTCTACCTTAGAAACTGTAAAATTACAATTATGGTCTCACGCGTTAAAAGAATTTTACCTTGTTATAGTAATTTAGCCTAGGTCTCACGTTTACTAAATTAAAATTCCAAGTGTTCCTTATAGATAGATGGCACGTAACTTAAATTATTTAAGGGTATAATTTTTGATATGTAAATCAAAATATGTACAAAGATGCATGCACTCATTTTTATAACATAAGTTTTCATAAAAACTTTTATATCCAATTCGTGAAAATAATACACAAAGTTTTACTTGAGGTTTATGACAAAACCCTAAGATGACTTTCTACAATATATGATTTTAAAAGTAATTCGTTTAAGACATATTCAAGATTGTGATAACCAAGGCAGACTCTAAGGCTCTTTTCTAAGCCTTCAAATCACGGTTATGAATATCATCTTAAAAGACTTAATTTTAAAAGCATATTTGCACAAAACATCAATCAAGCAAAAGTTTATGGATTCAATCTCAAAATAGTAATAAAGTATGAATTTTGCTAGTCTCGCCTGGGAGCTGATTACCGTGCGAATCGGACCACTATCGGCACCTAAGACCTTGCAAGATTCTTACTTTATCACTTTAGGGTTTCACCATTATTAGTCCGTATTATTTTCTTTTATAAAAACAACCATTTTATTGCTTACATCAAGTCCAACTATCAAACAATAAAACAAGTAATCAAAGAAAAACAAACAACTAATAATAATAAAGTGAAACAATTAGCCACATGCAAACCTTGTTAAAAAGATCCTAATAAAATCAATTCTAGGTATAATATGTATATAATTAACTAGGGCCTTCACCTATTAATGGAAGTGAGCCACATACATTGACAAGTCAATTGCGTAGGCCAAAGCTAATCACATACCACATAGCATATAATTGATTTTAATAATTATGGGGTCTTCCCCAATATTATATTTGTCTAAACATGTGAAAAGCTTAACAATAAATAAACAATTAATGACCCATGACTAACATGCATGTTTCGTCACGGATCAAAGCATAACAATTACCAATTAGGTCAAGGATACGCCCAAATAAAACATGTAGGCAACCTAGGGTTTCTAATCCAATTAATTAATAAAACCACAAACCCTAATTAGGGTTAATGGAATAAATCGACCCCCCCCCCAAATTAGGGTTAGGGTAAAAAAAACAAAACCCTAGATCCAAAACATGTATCTAAAACAATCAAAATCCGTTTTTTATGTGTTTTATGTAATCAATTACATGTTATAGCAAGCTCGTGATACCACTGTTAGAATATAATAATCATGACAATCATAAATAGGTAAACACATTTTCGGAAGCGTAGGAACATCTATAACACATAAGAGATTAACATAAATTAAATAGGAACGTACCGTGGTGATTCTAGCCCGAACAAGAATCAAAGCAATTGTCTTTAACAATATGAAGAACCCTAATTAGGGTTTATATGGATCAATGATTAACCTCTTACCGTTTTGTTAATCGATCCCTTGATAATTACTAAAGTAAGTAATTACCTCGTTCTTGTACACACAAACTACCAACGAATAAAGGTTTGATGCAAGTAAGCAAAACACTTATATTTTGCTTAACCAAAATCGATCCAAGATCCCTTGGAGGGGTTGAACCGATCGGCCAAGAAAGAAACAAGACAAAGGAAAGATTTAGGGTTTAGTGTGTGTGCACAAAAGATGTGAAACCCTAATCCTTGGCCTTGTATATATATACTAGGGAAACTTGGTGACCAAGAAAAGCATGGATCGACCCATATGGTTGGGCTTCGACCGGCCATGCACCCAAGAGGCTGTTTCTAGATCTTTCTTGACTCCCAAGTTACACTCTAGTCCATATCTTTCGTCCCTAACGATAGTTAGTCCATACGGTTAATAACTAACGACCATTTAGTCCATTAAGTGTTTATAAATATATATATACGATACGTTTAACATATATATATATTTATTATTCATTATTCTTGTTTGTAAAGTGTGCAATCCCGAGGTCTCGGGTTCGATACTAGACATTTACATATTAATATTTATCCATATATTTAACAGTATTGATGACAGAGTAGCTTGGATTGATGTTGAGGGTGTTCCTCTAAAAGTTTGGTCTCGTAATACCTTCGCTAAAATCTCTTCGAAATGGGGTTCCCTTTTGTATGAGGAGGATGAGGATGCTCCATCCTTTCATAGGAAGCGATTATGTATTAAAACTACCTCCAATGAGAATATTTTTGAGTCTTTCAAAATTGTCATTAAAGGTAAGATTTTTTGGATTCGTGTAAAAGAAGTATCAGGTTGGGCTCCTGATTTTCCAGACTCTCAGGATGACTCTTCTGAGTCGGATAATGAATACGTTGATGACAAATCAAAAGATGGATATTCTAACAAGGCAAGTAAGGCTGAGGAAATTCCTGAGACTATCTTTGAAGCTGAAGAACCTGGTGAAATCAAAGGGTCTGTCACGAAGGAAAGTAAGCATGAAAAAATGGAAGAAACTCATTCCGAGGACCCTTTTAATATTTATAATCTTCTGGAAAAAAAAAACAATTACATCATAATGTTTCGATTCAATCAGAAGAAGATCCTAAGTACCGCCGGGTTCTCACTTCATAATTCTGATGGACTTGTTAAGGAATATGTCTCATCAGAACACGATCATGCTTATAAGACTGACATCAAGGAGGATGTATGTATTTCGGTTAATTCAGGTTCATTTAAGCAAGTTAATACTCCTAAAACAGGCGGTTCTATGCTACAACTCATGAAAGACCTGATTAAAGTGAGACAAACAATGTGTTACAAAATGGAGGGGTGCATATATAAATGACATCGAAGAGATTGTGAAGAAACAGGGAGAGCAAGAGTTCTATAAATGAATTTTTTGTCCCTCAACGTTCAAGGTCTTGCCCAAAATACAAAAAAAGATTGGGGTAAAGGAGTTATGTATTAAAAATAAAGTTAATTTTCTTTCTTTACAGGAAACTAAAATGGAGCATGTGAACCTTTTCGACATTAGATCTTGTTGGGGTAATATTTCTTTTGATTTTGTAGTCAGTCCTTCGGTAGGTAATTCTGGTGGTAATTTTATGTGTTTGGGACTCTAATCTTTTACCTAATAAAATAAAACCCCTAGTGGGGACTTTTTAATCAAATCATACTTATTTTGGTAATTTTTTTTATAATTTTAATTTTTAAAAAGACTTTTAATATTTAAAAAACCTTAAATCTTTCTATATTTGTCAAATAATTGTTTAAAAAACGTTTTTATGCCTAAACATTAAAATTGGGCAAAAATACACATGGGCTTCATTGTAATTTTTAGATATTTTAGTACAAAAGTGTAAATTTTATATGAAAACCGGAGTAGCCATTACCTTCTCACCCACAGATCCATTATCAAACAAAAAACACACACATATCAACACACATTACCAGATCCATAACAACAACAATAATTCACAATACCAGATCCATAACAACAACAATAATTCGATGCTTCAACCATGACAATTACAATTCGATTCTACAACCAAAAAACACACACATATCAACACGCATTACCAGATCCTCCATCAATCTGATGCTACTTCATGCTTACATTATTGTGATTTAGGTGATTTCGTATTCAAATTTTTAGGATTTGTATATGATGAATATGATGAGGTTCCAACGTACTATCCTCACGAAGTCACGGGTATTACAAAAGCTTATGAATGTGACAACGGTTGACAGGTTAGGTTATTAATTGTTTAATTTAATTAAGGTTAATTGTTGTGTGATATGTTATTCCAAATTCCAGGTTCTATTCAGTTTTAGAGTTCCAGGTTCTATGTAGTTTTTCAATTTTCAGGTTCTTTGTAACAAAGAATGTTGTTTCTTTTTAATGTATTTGTGTTCTGAAAATTTTTAATGAGTTTTAGTTGTTTAAGTAACTTTTTTGAAATTGTAGGACTTAATTGTTATTTATTTTTAATTTTTTAAAACTACAGCTCAGTTTGTATTGTATTACATTTACAATTAGAATCCTAATAGGACCTTAACCTAGACCGGCTTTAACCATTATATAAACTCAATCGATAGCCCCATTTATTCCCACGAAATCATCATCAGAGTTATATTCTTATCATTCAATAAAACTAAAAAAAACTACAGGTTTTTTTTTCAACTCTGTAGAAACATATTTATATGCATTAAACATCTTATTCGTTTTCTTTTTCAACTTTGTAACATGATAGTAAACATGTTATTCATCAGGTAGTACAATAGTTGTTAGTTAACAAGAGTAAACAACGGAAAAAGATGATAATAGGATTAGAAGTTGTGTGATTTATAGTAAGGTTTCTAAAAGTTTAATTGCTATTGGTTTTAAAAATACTCATGTTAAAAAGTTTTATGCATTTTTGTTGTTGTGTGATTGTGGTTATGTTTAAGGTTGACATTATTATTATCATGTGTAGATAGAGGTACATATTTAACAAATATATTTACCAAGATTAAAAGTTTAGCAAATTTGGGTTATAATCGGCACAAAAAGATACAAATAAACCCCACTATGAAAGCAATGAATAAGCAAACAAATGTTGTATTAGAATAGCTTCTGGATTATTTTTGGAGCTTAAGGGACTCTTTGGGTGAGGATTGATAAAAAATAGTTTCAGCGTTTTGCGTTTTGTACAACATGTATCCACAATTGATTGGGTTTTTGTATGTTGTTATTTGAACGGTCTCATCATTTATTATAGTAACTTATTTAGTAATCCAAACTATATCTCAAGCGATGTCTTTGAAACTGCAAATGTTGATACAGTTTATGTTATAGTTTTATGTCTGTTTGGATAAAATGGAAGTTTACAGATGTTTTCCAGTTTCTTTTAATCTCCCAGGTTAGTTTTGTTATAAACTCGTCGTTGCTATTAATGCTATTGTCAAGCGTATCATTCGAGTTAACTGTTTGAAAAATGAACCCCCTCAAGTGCTGCACGCGTCTTTGGATGCGGTGAATGAACGACTTAAGGAACCAATTAGCATAAACCGATTTAGACCCAAGTATCTATTTGTATATGTTGTTTTATTGTTGATACTTTTCCACATAATTGAGTTTCCATTATAATGGTGAAAATGTTTCAGTTTATTTTTATAACTATTAGCCGCCTATATTGTTGTCTTACGCACGTTTACTGTTTTGATCCACTTAGGCATCACCTAGAAGTTGCATTGTACATGTCGCTGAAGGGTTTACGAGAAAGAGTAACGGAAAAAAAACATGTAGTGCACTATTCAAAACCAATACAAGCATACAATCCTCAAAATAGAAAAATAATATTAAATGGACGGATGCAAGTTCTGAGTACACATGTCAATAAAGTGTGAAGGGTTTATGATATCAGTAGTGAAGTAGGTTTGGCTTGCATGTCAATAAAGTGCATTATGAAAACTCCATAAAGCGTATTTGTTACATTTCAGTAGGAAATGGAGATGGTACTCATTGTAAGCAATGGCAAGACTTAAAATTTTGTTAAAATTACCTCACTATATATGTATGAAAAGGCTGTTATGTGACCCATTACTTGCTTTTGAATGTTGTTCTTTTGCTACTTGCTTTGTTTAACTTAAATCTTATAGTTATTGTCATTATATGATGCCTTTTACTCTGAATGCATATGCCATTCAATCATTATCAATACTGAATGCATATGTCATTCAGCCATCACCATACAAGGTAATATAAATAAGCACATAAGCTTTATTTATAAAACATCCCTTTTTCAGAAAGTAAAATTGAAGTGCAATCATCAGCTAATTGTGTTTTGGTATACTTTCAATCCCACTAACATGTTGAAGTGCTTTGTCAGGTGCAAAAATGTGAGTAAAATTGACAAGGGTAACATAAAAAGAAAGGTATGATTATATCACTTTTTCTTGTGCATACCGTCTGTATGATTATCTATGATAAAATAATGAATTTGTGAAAATAAGATACAATTTAAAAAGTAGATACATGATTCAAATAGAAGGATCTGTGTTATATCATTTTTTTCTTGATTACCTTATGGATTTTGATAAATGTAAGTTAAGTTTTGACATGATGAAGTCATATTGATGCCTTTTCTTGCAGCAGATCACAAATATGTGACATGTTTTGGCATTGATTAATACAGTATATGTAGTGATACGGCACATGTTTGGGAAAAAACATGTAACGAACTATCAGACGATAGAAAGCCTGTGAAGAAGAGAGCTCAACATGCCAAGTAAGTATATTCATCTTATAAATAATCTATTTACTAAACATAAATAATAACCAACTTTTCACAAACAGATCTCGTGCTTGATCGCGACGAAATATTGAACATAGCCTTGGTCAAAATATAACAACAGCTGAAGTCAAGAGGAAAGGCCCTAAAAGACATTCAATATTTTTTTTAATGGAGATTGGCATAAGATTGGGTTTGAATAATGGTGACAAATAGAGTTGAAAGCAGTGATTTATCAAGTTTTGGGGTTAAAGAAAGGGTTTACCGATGTTTAGTTCAAGAATGTTTATAAAAAACTTGCATTGGTATAAATTTCTTAGTCTTTTTAAATGACTTGATTTCTTAGTCTTTTTAAACCGTTTTTATATGATTTCCTCCTTTGATTTCTGTCATATTTCCAATTCACCTTCGCCTTCTTTGATAAAATACTCACCAAGCTCAATCTCCATCCACCCGTCTTCCCTTTGTTTTGGCCCATTCCCATTAGTACTCGGGCTGATGGGCACAATGGGGTTCGGGTTGGCAACACGGCCTCTATTAAACATTTTCATTCGCCTTCTTGGCACAACTGGACGGACCCTTCGTGTCTCGCTTATTTCGATTTTAAGGTACGCCAAATATTGTGCACCGCTAACCTTTTTCTTTAGTTTCTCTGTAATACTTACTTGATGTAAAGGTATCCAATACTCAATTGGTTTTAGTTCAATTTGTTAAAGGCTTTGCTATGTGGTATACTCGATTGACTACTATGCTATGAAAATGTTTTTCCAGTAATTTTTCCAAGCTTTACCAACATTCTTTCTTTGGGCTCTTCTGTAGTCACTTGATCATTCATTTTAGTTAATTTGATACACTAAAATATTTGCTTGAATTTTGTAATTGCTAGAGCTATAGTTTTTTTTGTCAAACAAAGTGATAAGGAAGACTTTGTTGTAAATGACGTCGGCAATTTCAAACAGGCATTCAAAGCTCAAAAGTCTTCAGCCAGCTTTTAGCTTAACCTGAAAATTCACAATCTGTTGGTATGCTCTCTCCTTCAGAAACTTTATTTATGTTCTTGGTGACATTTCATTTTTTCAATTTCCATAAGAATAGATCTTATTGCCAAAGTTTATTACTTGCTGCTTAGTGACACCATGTCACCATCACACAACTTATTTTGTACTACAGTTTGAATGACAGGTTGGGGTGGAAAATATGCATTTTGTGAACACTTCACCTTACCAGGCGAGTAAAACTTTCACTTTAGTATTCTTTGTGCATGCTCTTAAGTTTCTGGATACTAAGTTTAGTTCTACTTGAAGAAGTTTATGCAATCTTTGAATATTATGTGATTACTTATCGAATGGCCAAATACAATTTACCCACTAAGTAAACCCCAATATATAGCAGCTCAGATATCTAATAGCCGCTAACTAATCTATGTCCAACGATAATCTGTTTTTAAAAGTTGACAGCGCCAATTTGGTTTAAATATGGTTATGGTTCCTGTAGTGTAGTTTAACTGTAACTAATTCAAAGAGGAAGAGGAAAGGGCAGAGGCAGAGGCCGAGGTAGAGTCCTTAAAGAAGCTAATGTATGGGCTTCGCTTTGTGTGGTCTTTTCTAGGATGTAAGTTGCATTCTCATAAGTAACTATATTTTTGTAGAATCCACATCTCTTCCTATTTAGTTGTACATTCAGTCGCAACACATTCTTCACCTCTGAACCCAAAAAAACACATTATAAGACTATGTATTCAACCAGATAAATAACTTGAAATTTGATTTCATATATTAGTTTCATATTTGAATTATCCGTTTTCAGTTTATTTTTTGATGTTGTTTTGCTGTGTGGCTGTAAGTTTGTTAGGCTGGGTGAAATTGTGTAAAGTGAAATTAACTAAATGTCGGCTCCCTCATGACCCTGTATTCCGTGAAACATTATCAGAAAGCCTTAAAGCTGCAAGCTGTTCTTGACGTGTCTGAAGACGATAGTATTTACTTCAGGTAATGAAAGTTATGGTCGTTAGGATCTAATATGACAATCGTACGCGTCTTCGAATATGCACAAATAGTCTAATACCACTATATACTATAGTAAGAGGCTCTTTGGTACAAATAAGCTTATAGCTTACATGATTATTAAGTTTTATATCTGGATTGTTCATTTGGTTATTTCTCAAATATGGGTCGCGAGTCGCGACGTAATCCAGTGGGACACATCAATGTCAGTAATTGCAGGGTCTTATGGCTACATGGCACTGGGTATATTTTTTAGTTGGTCCATTATTCTTGCATTACAAACGTACAAATAAAAAGAAGAATGCTAATGGGCACTGGGAAAAGGTATACGTTGGGTGAAGGATTTAGAGGAATACGCTTTAAACATAACTCACATTAACCAATTTATCACGTTTCATATCAGATTATTTAAAAGTAGACACATTATAGCAAATACGCTTTAAACATAACCCACATTAACCAATTTATGATGGAATTTAAATTACAATTGGTCAAAATATATTATTCAAAAAATTATAAAAAACCCCGCGCGTGCGCGGGCATTATAACTAGTATGTTCCATAAGGAGAATTCTACAGTTTCGGATTATTTCATTGCTATCATGGGAAAATTGCTTCCCAATGATAAAAACTATCTTATCATATCGGTTTATGCTCCTCAAGAGCTCTCAGAGAAAAAGATGCTTTGGCAATATTTGGTTCATGTTATAGGCGGTTGGAATGGCGAAATCATGAGTTCAAATGTCGCATTTTGGTAATGTTTAACACACAACCAAAGATAGCTTAACTTCTGTGGCTTTGTAATTCGAGTTATGTATCTCTTAAACATGTTTTTTACCCTATATTATTCTCATAAATACTACTGTATCAAAAATACAATAAAAAAGGTGAAATGTTGAGAGTGGGATTTGAACCCACGCCCTTTCGGACCAGAACCTTAATCTGGCGCCTTAGACCAACTCGGCCATCTCAACTTGTTGCCATGAATTTTAAAGTCTTTACAGAAATACGTCAACTTTGTTTTCTCATAATCTTTTATAGTTTTCATTATGTAATAGTCTTGCAAAGGGGAAAATAACTACACTGCATTCAGTGTTTTTTTTCCTTCCTAACATTTGCGTACAGAAAATCTTTAAACGGCAAGAATTCTCCGAGAAGCTGTCAAGCTAGATCGACCTAAACTGACTTGGAATGTGAACATGTCATGATATAACTCTCGTCACTTAAAACCACGTAAGATATTGTCTTTAGATGCGGGAATGACTAAAATTTTGCCTTGGAGCACAACTTCATTAATGTAAATGTATAGTAGTTTGTTAACAAGACAAGCGTAAGAATAAACGTGGCATATTATTGTATAGGAAATCATTAACGAGCAACGAGATCTTATCGGTTATATTGTTTAGGAAATCATTAACGAGCAACGAGATCTTATCAGTTATATGTAGGAGAAAATGATATGATTTCAACACCATATCTGTTATATTAGATTCGATCTCAATTTGACGACAACTGTAGTTCGTATCACAGTCTAGTTTTGTAAGCTCGTATATGTTACTTACCTGACAATGTTTTGCTTAGTATAATTAATAGTCTATATTAAATGTTTTGAAACACTTGCACCATCTAAGATATTATGATGATCTAAAGTTGTTTCATCGAGTTGTATATTTTATAAAGTTAACATATATATATATATATTCTCAATAAAATACGGAGTACTTAATAGGGTGGATATTAATGTCTTGGTTTATGGTATAAATATATAAAACACGATTTTATATCACCAACCTTGCGTAGTCCACAATGGTTTCAAATTGAGAATGAATCCTAGACATTACGCGTTCGAGGTTTGGTACCAACACTAAAATCCCCGTAAGGTATTCCATAATACCTTTTTTTATAAATAATAAATACCATATTAAAGCACCATAATTATCAATAAAGTCACTTTTGGGTAATGGTTTCGGGTTACTTGCTTTATTTTATGTCTTTCCTTCTTCCCTTCCTCGCTCAGGAAAGCTGTCCAATCGGTCTAAATTTTTTTCCTCAGATACTGAACTTTCATTTTTTTGACTTTTTTGAGACACTTTTTGACATTTTTGCCTCTCTTCGATAACCAAAAGTGTATTTTAAGACAAATATGATTTTTTATGGTATTTGCCCCATAATTTAAGATCACTATTTTTTAATCGGCCGTAATTGATTAAAAAAAAAAGGGAACCAAAGATATACAATGAAACCACACGAACCACAAATATGAAATTAGAAATTAGCCATTTAATTTTAAATAATACATTCGTATGCACTCATGTTTACTACGTAATACATTTTGTAGGTTTCATGTTTTGTAATGCACTTTTTATATGTATATGTGATGTTAACAAGGTGTATATTGCCCGAACGTTGCGACGGGATATATCTCGTATGTTGATCCTTATTTATTTTATCAAACTCATTCATGCAAAATTTTTTGCGGTCTCACCTTGTTTGGTTTATCTAATATTAATATGTTTTCACTATAATACTTAAGCAACATAGGCTTTAAGAGTTCATTCATATGACATGAAACTTAACATGTAATTGTACTTATCACATCCTTATCAGTCCTTGATATGATCAGGGGCGGAGGGGATGGGGTGGCTAGCGGGTGCTAGCCCCCCAACTAGCCCAAGAAGTCCATAACTATATAGTCCATAAGCCCAATTTTTAAAGATTATACATAATGGGCCCCTCCCAATCTATCCAGTCCAGTTTTGTTTGATATTTTTCAGAAGAAAAAGAGGACCAAGTAAACCAACCGTCATTCTCTCAATATCAAAATCAACTGATCAAAATTTTCACTCATCTAAAATTCTGAATATCTAATAAGGTATGTTCTTTATTGTTTAGTTTTCCCCTTTTTACTAATGCTCAAAATTAGTTACTCGTAGTTGTGTTTAAAAAATTTTGTGGCAAATGAATGAAACAGAGTGTTTCTTTTTAGAAAATTAATGATCAATTGAATGCTAAATAAAAGATAGCTATGAATTTCTTCATTGCTTGTTTCATTGTTTGCGCGTCACTTTTTAGTTGTTATTTGTTAAGGTATAGTTTTCACTAATTGCCTAAAATCTAATAATTAAAAAAGAACTAGTAACATATAATCAGACATGAGTTGATCAGACTTATTACTTTTTAGTTGTTATAACTTATATGTTGGCTTGGGAACACCGAACACATTTATTCCTAAAGGCTAAAACTAACATATTACTTATAAGTTATAAGATTTTAAAATTTTTGATTATTGACTTGATTACTTTTGTTAATTGTTACAGAACATCTATGTTGCTATTGATAGTCATTTGCAAGAGTTGAATAAATGTTAGTTCACTTTCGGAGTTGTGTAGAGGGTTGCAAGAAGCTAAGAAGTCGGAAATGTATCCTCTTATTGATTGATTAATTCGTCTCATATTAACTCTCCCAGTTTCAGCTGCAACATCTGAAAGAGCTTTTTCAAAGATGAAACTTGTGAAAACAAGACTTCGTAGTACCATGAGTGATGACTTCCTTAAGAATAGCATGATTATTAGCATTGAAAGGGAGATTGTTGGTACCCTTTGTAATGAGAAAATAATAGATGATTTTTACTCCAAATCACAACGACGTGTCCAGATGATGAAGAAGCAAAAGGTACAATTTCTTGTTACTATTAAAATGATTATTTTTTATCATTAACATATAGAATTTATGCTTTTATATATTGACTGTTTTGCGTCATTTGCAGGTCAGTTCATGACAAAAGATTCTTGCTCTAGTGCTTAAGGTGATTAGAAGTCTTATTTAGTTCATGAGAAAGGATTAAAGCTTAAGTCCTCAAGGTCATTACTCATTAGAAATCATATGTTGATTGGTTAAGTCTTTTGTACCAGTTACTTTGGTAATGTCTTTTGTTTCAGTTACTTTCTTAATATTATTATGTATTTAGTTCTTTATTTATTCTTCTAGATTATCATGCTTTGATGTATCCCTTCGAACTATGTCGCGAGTATAAAATTTTTTTTAGGCCCCCTTAACTTGAAATCCTGGCTCCGCTCCTGGATATGATCTTGTCCATCCAATCAAAACCTAACCTTATCGTTCGGATTACACGTAATGCATACTCTCATCATCATGTTAGATGCTTATAAAATGAATCGAGAATGATAAGCCTTAAAACATGCTATGATACATTGACGTAACTTTTTAAATAAGCTAATTAGTTGTATGAGCAGACAAGATACATTGGTTTAGAAACCAATGAAGAGAATTGATATCTTATTATCTAATCTGGGGAAAATGTTTTCGACTTAATATGTTATGTAAGATTTAACTACTCATGCGTGATCTAATGGCAAAAGGTATGTGACTATCACATATAAATTGTGTGAGTTTCAATTGAACAGTTGCTTTCACTCTTATAAGGATTCCGCAAATAATCAATGTCAAATTCTTTGATTCATTCAAATAAGAATTGTAAAACGTTGAAAATTACATTGTGTCTTTGTGTTTAAATTGCTTTACGTGTTATTACTATAAATTGTTTAACACTCCATATGTTTGCATACAATGTGATTTAAGTTAGTTCTTAAGTTATTTTCACATTATAGAGGTCCAACAAGTGGTTTTAAAGCCATCTAATCTATAAAGCCTTTTCAAAAAGATTGCTCGAATTTTTTAAAATTAAGATCCACATTGGCAAATAATGAAGTTTCTAAACTTTTAAACGATAAGGGTAGTTATACTATTGCTCCTAAGCTAAGAAAGGAAAAATTCACCAAATGAAAGAAAAGGTTCATTTGTCACATAGCGAGTATAGAAACTCAATTCGTGAAAATCATAATCAATGGTCCATAAAACCAAAATCCACTGTTGGTCTTGACACACCTGAACCTCCATGGAAAAATAACAAACTAAGGGTTGTCAATCTTGACCAACGACTCAAAAGTCTCATTGTTTCATGCCTACCTGATGACCTCCTGGAACATGTCATAAATTGTTCCACTGCCAAGCGGGCATAGGAAAACCTGATTCTAAGCGAAGAAGGACCATCAAAAGTCAAGAAAAATAGAGCCATGGATTTAAAACTAGCATAAAACACCTTTAAATTCATTGAAGGTGAAACTGTTACTCAAACATTTACCACATACAAAATTCTTTTGAATGAGCTTGTAAATGATAGTTTCAAACTTGACAACATGAAATTAATGTCGGTTTTATCAATAGCCTTATGAAGAAGTGGTTAAACTTTAGCCAAAAGCTAATTAATCGTATGATATGTACTGTATTATCGATTTATGGTAGTCAATGAAAACTAATAAAAAAAGTTACTCAACCAGCCGTAAATCATAATAATTTACATTTCGGTTTAAACTCATTTCAACATGTAACGTCGTCCATCGAACCCACTCATTTAGCCACATGTATCGATATATCAAATGGAACACTCAATACACAACCAGACGATAAAATCGAGTTTTAACTCTAAATTGTTCGATACTTTGAACAATGAAGCATATTGTTTTAAAATTTATTGCTAAAAGTATCCCAACCATTAACTAAAGAATTGTCAAAGATTTTTTTTTTTTTTTTTTTTTATTTTTTTTATTTTATTTTTTTAATTTTTTTAATTTTTCAAAAAAGTGAGTATATAACAAGAGCCCAAAACAGCTCTTTTTTATTTTATTATTATTATTATTTTTTAATACTTTGACAACTCACATGTTCGAGGCATGGTAAAACTTGAGATAAAGATAAAGTTGGGTATAAAAAATAATACATATAGTCAATATCACATTTATGGAACAACTATTTAAACATAAACATTAAAAATAAGTATCTACTAATCTTATAGTGAAAATAATAAACATAAAAAATAAGTGTCTACTCGATTGCCATAAATTTTAATCACGGGGCCGCTTGAACGCGCATGTATCCTGTTAGTATGATTTAAATTAGTTATTAAGTTATTGTTACATTTCAAAGGATCCTAAAGATAATTACCATATTTTAGTGGATCATTAGCATAAAATAAACCCCATAATAAATCCTATAAAACCTACCACACATCGTGAATCTATTCCGATTCCCCTTTTCCTAAAAATTAAATTTCAATGGCGGCTTTAACAATCAAAGATAAGAATTCGAACCCAACTTCAGGTAATGTAAATTAATTGTGTCTCTTGCTTATTCACGTTTATTTGATTCATAATAGCTATAATCAGATAATCTTTTCACTTTCATCAGATAATGTAAATTAATTGTGCTCCCCTTATTATTATTTTTCGAACAGCTTGTTGCATAATACTTAATAATATGACGAATCCTTATATATATATTTTTTTAATTTATGTCACTATTCATTATTTTCAACAGTCTTGTATGATGCAAACAAGAAAACTATGGTGGTTTATCTTCCACAAGACATAATATTGTTTCAGATACTAACACGGGTTCCACCAAAATCTGTAATCCGTTTTAAGTGTGTCTCCAAGCAATGGAACGCGTTTCTAATGTCAGATAGGTTCAAGCAGATGCACAGCCGCAGCCTTCTAACAGACCCCCATCTTGAAGACCAAAACCTTTTCTTTTATGATGAAGCTGAAGCAACGTTCTTCACCATCGACTGTGGATCACCGCCTGATAATGCTCCCTGCCGGCGACCTTTACCACAATTTGAACCCAGTCCTCCTGAATGTATAGTTATACTAACATCTTATCATGGGCTGGTATGTTTAGGTATATTAACGGATGATTATCATGACTTTGATACTAGTATTATTTTGTGGAATCCTTTGACAACTGAGTATAAGAGGTTGTCTAAACCAACCAATCCTGATCACGTGGAATGCTACAATTCTAGTGGAAGAGGATACGGATTGTATTACAGCTCTTGTGAAGACGACTACAAGCTTCTAGTTGTATCAAAATCTGGCAGTGTTTACATATACTCTTTAATGTCTGACTCATGGAGAAAGTTAAACAAGAAGGCCCCCCAGAAAGAAACAGGTTTGCCCTGGAAACCAGGTTTTTGCTTGAGCGAAAATATCTATTTTCTGTGTTACACCATAGCTCAAGGCTTGATTAGGTTTGACACAACAGCTGAGAGGTTCCATAAGATAGAGACTCCCCCTGGGTATGATAATAATAAACGATATTCCACCGCCATAACTCTTCACAAAGGGTCCATTCATGATTTATGTGTCAAGTGCGACATTATTGGACAAAATGGTTTGTTGAAGAGCACATGTATCGATCTGTGGAAGTTGAATGTAGATGGAGATATCTGGAGTAAGGTGGCAACCTATCAGTTTACGCCCAACTATGATATTTGTTTTTTGTTTCCAGTGCACTTGATGAACAACGGAAACTGGCTCATGATAGATTGTAGGGAAAGATATAGATGTCGTATTTGTCAGGTAGATCTCAAGAAGAAGAAGTATACTAAAGAAAAAGACAGCCGCGTGAGCAAAGGAAAAAATAAAAGCAAAGGAAATGTCCATGACAAATACGAATTGTTGTATTATTGTGACGTTAGAGTGGATTGCCCTGAAGAAGTCATATACACTGAGACGTTTGTGTCACCTAATCAGTATATGAAGTAGCATGTGTTTATTATCCTTCTATGTGCCTCTTTTAAATTACAATGCTGACCACTATGTATAATATGTTAACACAATAACTGATGAACAAAGATCGCTCTTACTATTGTAAGTCATATATGGCAGTGAACATAAGTATAACATTGAAATGGAATATTATTCGAGAAATAAGTTATGGGTTGAAGCTCAAATACTAGTTAAATGTCATTAAACATATATTCATTGCATGAAGCTATGTCTTTGAGGAAGTAAGCCTGAGCTTTGGGCCAAAACTGACCTGACCGGCCCGAACTGAAAACCGATTTCTGGAAATAGCATGAACCGAAATGCCTAATTCAATTCAGCTCCGGTCGTTTATTCGGGTTTCTTCGGTTTATGTCAAAACTGGGCCTTCAATATTGGAACTTAATTGTGTTTTAATTGGTTGTTATTTTTGGGCCTATGCATCTTATTTTTCACATTTTTTTCCAGCAAATCAAATGCCACAAACACAAAGTTTAACTGTACAAAAGCATAGCACATATTATCAATAGCAAACCATAAGACTCACAATTTCAAAAGCAATTCTGACTGCATTTCAGTAGCAAACTAAGAGCAATGTTTTCATCTTTTCATGGTAGGAAAAAAAACATGAAAGTAGCCAATACATATCCGAAACCATGATCATGTTAAATGCTTATAAACATGAATCAAGAATGATTAGCCTTAAAAACATGTTATTACACGTTGACACAACTTTTTAAAAAAGCTAATTAATCGATATGTACTGTATTAGCGATTTATGATAGTCAATGAAAACTAACAAAAAATGTTACTCAACCAGCCGTAAATCATAACAAAACTAATAATTTACTTTTAGGTTTAAACTCATTTTAACATGTAACGTGTTCCATCGAACCCACTCATTTAGCCACATGTATCGATATATCAAATGGAACACTCAATACACAACGAGAAGATTTTATCGACTTTTAACTCGAAATTGTTCAATACTTGGAACACTGAAAACATTTTGTTTAAAAATTTATTGCTAAAAGTATCCCAATCATTAACCAAAAAATTGTAGATGATTTTTTTTTTTTTTTTTTTTTTTTTTTTTTTTTTTTTTTTTTTTTTTTTTATGTTTGGGCTACGCAAAGGGTTTTCAGAAAAGTGAGCATATAACAAGAGCCCAAAACCTTTTTTTTTTTAAATAGTTTGACAACTAATGGTCACATGTTCTGCATGGTAAAAACTTGAGAGAGACTACTACCAACCTTGTGTGACTTATTGGTTTCAATTGATATAACATAGTACCATCTCCTTCTCCCTGAGATTCTTATCGATGGACATGGAAGGAAGTAAGGAAGATTTGAAAGATTTGATATTCGTCTTATGGTAGTCTTAGTGAATTTAACTTGACATGAGTCGTTTTGCTTATACATAATAGTTAACCATATTAACTACTTTAGAATCCTTTTAAGCTAGGAAGAACATGTTACTTACCTGACAATGTTTTGCTTAGTATAATTAATAGTCTATATTAAATGTTTTGAAACACTTGCACCATCTATGATATTATGATGATCTAAAGTTGTTTCATCGAGTTGTATATTTTATAAAGTTAACATATATATTCTCAATAAAATACGGAGTACTTAATAGGGTGGATATTAATTTCTTGGTTTATGGTATAAATATATAAAACACGATTTTATATCACCAACCTTGCGTAGTCCACAATGGTTTCAAATTGAGAATGAATCCTAGACATTACGCGTTCGAGGTTTGGTACCAACACTAAAATCCCCGTAAGGTATTCCATAATACCTTTTTTTTTTTTTTTTTATATATAATAAATACCATATTAAAGCACTATAATTATTAAGAAAGTCACTTTTGGGTAAAGGTTTCGGGTTACTTGCTTTATTTTATGTCTTTCCTTCTTCCCTTCCTCGCTCAGGAAAGCTGTCCAATCGGTCTAAATTTTTTTCCTCATATACTAAACTTTAATTTTTAGACTTTTTTGAGACACTTTTTGACATTTTTGCCCCTCTTCGATAACCAAAAGTGTACTTTAAGACAAATATGATTTTTTATGATATTTGCCCCATAATTTAAGATCACTATTTTTTAATCGGCCGTAATTTATTAAAAAAAAAAAGGGAACCAAAGATATACAATGAAACCACACGAACCACAAATATGAAATTAGAAATTAGCCATTTAATTTTAAATAATACATTCGTATGCACTCATGTTTACTAAGTAATACATTTTGTAGGTTTCATGTTTTGTAATGCACTTTCTATATGTATATGTGATGTTAACAAGGTGTATATTGCCCACACGTTGCCACGGGATATATCTCGTATGTTGATCCTTATTTATTTTATCAAACTCATTCATGCAAAATTTTTTGCGGTCTCACCTTGTTTGGTTTATCTAATATTAATATGTTTTCACTATAATACTTAAGCAACATAGGCTTTTAAGAGTTCATTCATATGACATGAAACTTAACATGTAATTGTACTTATCACATCCTTATCAGTCCGTGATATGATCAGGGGCGGAGGGGATGAGGTGGCTAGCGGGTGCTGCAACATCTGAAAGAGCTTTTTCAAAGATGAAACTTGTGAAAACAAGACTTCGTAGTACCATGAGTGATGACTTCCTTAAGAGTAGCATGATTATTAGCATTGAAAGGGAGATTGTTGGTACACTTTGTAATGAAAAAATAATAGATGATTTTTACTCCAAATCACAACGACGTGTCCAGATGATGAAGAAGCAAAAGGTACAATTTCTTGTTACTATTAAAATGATTATTTTTTATCATTAACATATAGAATTTATGCTTTTATATATTGACTGTTTTGCGTCATTTGCAGGTCAGTTCATGACAAAAGATTCTTGCTCTAGTGCTTAAGGTGATTAGAAGTCTTATTTAGTTCATGAGAAAGGATTAAAGCTTAAGTCCTCAAGGTCATTACTCATTAGAAATCATATGTTGATTGGTTAAGTCTTTAGTACCAGTTACTTTGGTAATGTCTTTTGTTTCAGTTACTTTCTTAATATTATTATGTATTTAGTTCTTTATCTATTCTTCTAGATTATCATGCTTTGATGTATCCCTTCGAACTATGTCGCGAGTATAAAATTTTTTTTAGGCCCCCCTTAACTTGAAATCCTTGCTCCGCTCCGGGATATGATCTTGTCCATCCAATTAAAACCTAACCTTATCGTTCGGATTACACGTAATGCATACTCTCATCATCATGTTAGATGCTTATAAAATGAATCAAGAATGATAAGCCTTAAAACATGCTATGATACATTGACGTAACTTTTTAAATAAGCTAATTAGTTGTATGAGCAGACAAGATACATTGGTTTAGAAACCAATGAAGAGAATTGATATCTTATTATCTAATCTGGGGAAAATGTTTTCGACTTAATATGTTATGTAAGATTTAACTACTCATGCGTGATCTAATGGCAAAAGGTATGTGACTATCACATATAAATTGTGTGAGTTTCAATTGAACAGTTGCTTTCACTCTTATAAGGATTCCGCAAATAATCAATGTCAAATTCTTTGATTCATTCAAATAAGAATTGTAAAACGTTGAAAATTACATTGTGTCTTTGTGTTTAAATTGCTTTACGTGTTATTACTATAAATTGTTTAACGCTCCATATGTTTGCATACAATGTGATTTAAGTTAGTTCTTAAGTTATTTTCACATTATAGAGGTCCAACAAGTGGTTTTAAAGCCATCTAATCTATAAAGCCTTTTCAAAAAGATTGCTCGAAGTTTTTAAAATTAAGATCCACAATGGCAAATAATGAAGTTTCTAAACTTTTAGACGATAAGGGTAGTTATACTATTGCTCCTAAGCTAGGAAAGGAAAAATTCACCAAATGAAAGAAAAGGTTCATCTGTCACATAGCGAGTATAGAAACTCAATTCGTGAAAATCATAACCAATGGTCCATAAAACCAAAAACCACTGTTGGTCTTGACACACCTGAACCTCCATGGAAAAATAACAAAGGGTTGTCAATCTTGACCAACGACTCAAAAGTCTCATTGTTTCATGCCTACCTGATGACCTCCTGGAACATGTCATAAATTGTTCCACTGCCAAGCGGGCATAGGAAGACCTGATTCTAAGCCAAGAAGGACCATTAAAAGTCAAGAAAAATAGAGCCATGGATTTAAAACTAGCATAAAACACCTTTAAATTCATTGAAGGTGAAACTGTTACTCAAACATTTACCACATACAAAATTCTTATGTATGAGCTTGTAAATGATAGTTTCAAACTTGACAACATGAAATTAATGTCGGTTTTATCAATAGCCTTATGAAGAAGTGGTTAAACTTTAGCCAAAAGCTAATTAATCGTATGATATGTACTGTATTAGCGATTTATGATAGTCAATGAAAACTAACATAAAAAGTTACTCAACCAGCCGTGAATCATAATAATTTACATTTCGGTTTAAATTCATTTCAACATGTAACGTCGTCCATCGAACCCACTCATTTAGCCACATGTATCGATATATCAAATGGAACACTCAATACACAACCAGACGATAAAATCGAGTTTTAACTCTAAATTGTTCAATACTTTGAACAATGAAGCATATTGTTTTAAAATTTATTGCTAAAAGTATCCCAACCATTAACTAAAGAATTGTCAAAGATTTTTTTTATTTTTTAATTTTTTTTTAATTTTTCAGAAAAGTGAGTATATAACAAGAGCCCAAAACAGCTCTTTTTTATTTTATTATTATTATTATTATTATTTTTAATAGTTTGACAACTCACATGTTCGAGGCATGGTAAAACTTGAGATAAAGATAAAGTTGGGTATAAAAAATAATACATATAGTCAATATCACATTTATGGAACAACTATTTAAGCATAAACATTAAAAATAAGTATCAACTAATCTTATAGTGAAAATAATAAACACAGGGGCGGAGCCATGTAGGAAGGAGTGGGGGGCGATGCCCTCAACGACATCTTAGCGGGAAGGGTAAATTACTGTGGAAAAAAGTCAAATTAGTAGAAATGATATCTGGTGCCCTCACTCTTGAACTCGGGGTGTCCTCAACCTTGAGTGACTGAAACTATTGAAAGAGTAAATTCAGAGAGTCAACTGGTTTTTCCGGTGAATATACATTGGCAAATGAAGATGAGTACAGTAAAGTGAGGGCATATTGTAACAATAAGATAGTACTTGTGGACTTGTCGTTATCCTCATTATCATTTTATATTATATAATAAAATACGAGTATTACATTAAAGAAATTTCATTAGAGTAGTTGATGCATTAATTTTATACTCTTTTTTAAGGGTGTTTGGGTTTAAGAGATTATTTGAATAAATATAGGATTTAAAGTTGTTTTGAAGTTATCATTTAGCTATTGAACTCGAACTGAAATAGTTCGCGTTTTTGTTTAGAAACCATCTGGTTTCATTCTTTTCTTGGTTGGGTTTTTCGGTTTTCGGTTTTCGGTTATTATTTTGTTTCTCCATGTTTGGTTTATCCACAGTCGGT
The DNA here is from genome assembly GCA_030686995.1 of Artemisia argyi. Taxonomy (NCBI): domain Eukaryota; kingdom Viridiplantae; phylum Streptophyta; class Magnoliopsida; order Asterales; family Asteraceae; genus Artemisia; species Artemisia argyi. The sequence goes on along the minus strand of CM060707.1, from coordinate 13,833,872 downwards.
TTTTAGAGTTTGTTTTCTATGTTACGTACTTTTTAAGCCGGGACCTTCCAAACCTTCCAAATCTATGCATGATTGAAACTTTAAAGAAAAAAAATCACAAAGAAACACAATTATTGAATCAAACCCGACCCAATTTGTCGTTAAAAATACCTTAAATCAAACCCGACCCGATTTGTTCGAGTTCCACTAGAAAAATCATATCATTTAATCTAATCCTATGTGCGGCTCGTTGTCCCCTATTGTTGAAATTTCTGGCTCCGTCACTGAATAAACATAAAAAATAAGTGTCTACTCGATTGCCATAAATTTTAATCACCGCGCATGTATCCTGCTAGTATGATTTAACTTAGTTATTAAGTTATTGTCATATTTCAAAGGATCCAAAAGATAATTACCATATTTTAGTGGATCATTAGCATAAAATAAACCCCATAATAAATCCTATAAAACCTACCACACATCGTGAATCTATTCCGATTCCCCTTTTCCTAAAAATTAAATTTCAATGGCGGCTTTAAAAATCAAAGATAAGAATACGAACCCAACTTCAGGTAATGTAAATTAATTGTGTCTCTTATTCACGTTTATGTTAATTGTTTGATTCATAATAGCCACTATTCACTAATCTTTTCACTTTCATCAGATTTGTGCTCCATTATTATTATTTTTTCGAACAGCATGTTGCATATTACTTATTAATATGATGCATCCTTGTAAACTTGATATTCATTATTTTCAACAGTCTTGTATGATGCAGACAAGAAAACCATGGCGGTTTATCTTCCACAAGACGTAGTATTGTTTCAGATACTAGCAAGGGTTCCAGCAAAATCTGCAGTCCGTTTTAAGTGTGTCTCCAAGCAATGGAACGCGTTTCTAATGTCAGATAGGTTCAAGCAGATGCACAGCCGTAGCCTTCTAACAGACCCCCATCTTGAAGACCAAAACCTTTTCTTTTATGATGAAGATGAAGCAACGTTCTTCACCATCGACTGTGGATCACTGCCTGATAATGCTCCCTACCGGCGACCTTTACCACAATTTGAAGCCAGTCCTGAATGTATAGTTATACTAACATCTTATCATGGGCTGGTATGTTTAGGTATAATAACGGATGATTATCATGACTTTGATACTAGTATTATTTTGTGGAATCCTTTGACAACTGAGTATAAGAGGTTGTCTAAACCAACCAATCCTGATCACATGGAATGCTACAATTCTTATGAAAGAGGATACGGATTGTATTACAGCTCTTGTGAAGATGACTACAAGCTTATAGTTGTAACAGAGTCTCGCAATGTTTACATATACTCTTTGAAATCTGACTCATGGAGAAAGTTAAACAAGAAGGCCCCCTTTCAAGAAACACGTTGGCACTGGAGAGCAGGTTTTTGCTTGAGCGAAAATATCTATTTTCAGTATTACAACAAAGCTCAAAGCTTGATTAGGTTTGACACAACAGTTGAGAGGTTCCATAAGATAGAAACTCCCCCTGAGTATGATAATATTAATGAACTATCCTCCACCGCCATTACTCTTCACAAAGGGTCCATTCATTTATGTGTCAAGTACCACATTATTGGACGAAATGATTTGTGGAAGAGCACCTGTATCGATCTGTGGAAGTTTAATGCGGATGGAGATATCTGGAATAAGGTGGAAGCCTATCAGCTCATGCCCAACAATGATATTGGCTATTTGTCTCCACTGCACTTGATGAACAACGGAAACTGGCTCATGATAGATGATTATACACCATATGGAGAATATCGTATTTGTCAGGTAGATCTCAAGAAGAAGAAGTATACTAAAGAAAAAGACGGCCGCGGCAACAAAGGAAAAAATAAAAACAAAGGAAATTTCCATGACGAATACGAATTGTATCCTTCCGACGTTAGAGTGCGTTACCCTGAAGAAGTCATATACACTGAGACGTTTGTGTCACCTAATCAGTATATGAAGTAGCATCTATTTATTATCCTTCTATGTGCCTCTTTTAAATTACAATGCTGACCACTTTGTATAAGATGTTAACACAATAAGTGATGAAAAAAGGGGGTCTTATACTGTTGCATGGCATATAAGGCGGTGAACATAAGCATAATATAATAAAATGGAACATTATCATTATCACTAAGAATGCATACATAAGTACACAACCATGTTACCATTGGGGCAGTGAGCTACTGGCTCATGGCATCACTTCCTCTTTCCCACTACAAACGCCAAGCTAAACAGTTAAAGAATAATATTGGAGAAATATGTTATGGGTTGAATCTCAAATACTGGTTAAAGGTCACTAAACATACTCATTGCATGAGGCTATGTCTTTGAGGAAAATCTACACCCAAGACTCTAGGGCTGAGCTTCGGGCCAAAACCGACCCGACATAACCTGAAAACTGATTTCTGGAAATAGCATGAACCGGAATGCCTAATTCGGTTTGGGAAATGATTTATATGCCTAATTCATGTGCGTGCTATTGTGCCTAATCTATTCATTGTTGAACACATAGATTGCATAATTTCTCTCTCTTCAAACTTACAATTGATCTTGCCAAGTGTATGGTGATATTTCTTAGGCATGTCCATCATTACTCATTCGATTTCGGTCAGTTAGTTGGGTTTCTTCTGTTAGACAGTCACAATTTCAAAAGCAAAACCAATGCATTCCAGTAGCAAACCATAAGCAGTGTTTTTATCTTTTCTTAGGTAGGGGAAAAAAAAGGGTAGCCAATACAAATTTGAAACCATGATCATGTTAAATGCTTTTAAAATGAATCAAGAATGATAAGCCAAAAAAACATGTTATTATACATTGACTTAACTTTTTAAACAAGCTAATTAATCGTGTGACTAGACATGACACATTGCTTAAGAAACCAACGAAAATTCTTGATATATCTTATGAATGGATCCAAGGAGAATGATTTCGACTTACTATGTTATGTATCAAATGGAAATAAAAGAGTGAAAAGGATGAAACTATTAGTCGTATAATGGGATATATAGCCCATGAGTTGTTTGTATGGGCTACGGCTCGATAGTGTCTAGGGCTTTCAGTCGGTCTTATGTAATCTATAAATACATTGGCATATGACGATAATAATATACGGAACACTATTCTCCTATAGTATAATCTCAGATCTTGAGTTCAAATTTCGCCTTTTAGTAACGTTTAACACACAGCCAAAGTTAGGTTAACTTTTACTACATCAGTACTCAATTTTTATTAGGGTGAAAGCTGAAAACACGCAAAATAATATTTCAAAACACAAGATGTACGCAACGAACTTTCAAAAAGCTGAAAACACGCAATATACTTTCAAATTTGAAACAATGTACGCAATATGACCTGGAACCAGCAGGTTACCAGGTTTCAAACTTTAAAAATTGACAGGAATAGTCCCTGTGGCTTGCGTTGACTTTCGCTGGTCATCCTTGGACTTTTTTTCACCTACAAAAGGTACAATAACGGTCCCTATGGTTTGCGTAGACTTTCACATTAGTCCGTTTTTATACTTTCTCACCCGTTCTCTTACGTTTTTATCCGTTTTCGTCCGTTTTTTACGTTTTCGTTCGTTTTTATACAATTTCATCCGTTCTCTTACGTTTTCGTTCATTTTTTTTACGTTTTCGTTCGTTTATAAACGTTTTCACACACGTTTTTACACTTGTTTCTACACACGTTTTACAAACAATTTTACACACGTTTTTACATACGTTTTCACACACGTTTTTACACTCGTTTCAACACACGTTTTCACAAACATTTTTACACACGTTTTTATATACGTTTTCACACATGTTTTTACACACGTTTTTACATACGTTTTCACACACGTTTTTACACACATTTTCGCACACGTTTTTACACACGTTTTTATATACGTTTTCGCACACGTTTTTACACACGTTTTTATATACGTTTTCACATATGTTTTTACACACGTTTTCACAAACATTTTTACACACGTTTTTACATACGTTTTCACACACGTTTTCGCACATGTTTTTACACATGTTTTTATATACGTTTTCACACTCGTTTCTACACACGTTTTTACATACGTTTTTATATACGTTTTCACACACGTTTTTACACTCGTTTCTACACACTTTTTTACATACGTTTTTATATACGTTTTCACACACGTTTTTACACACGTTTTCGCACACATTTTTACACGTGTTTTAACACACGTTTTCGTTCATATTTTTACACACGTTTTTCGGGACTTTTTTCATGATTTGTTTCGGGTTTTTTTTCGAATTTTTTTACACACGTTTTGTCCATTTTTTTAAGTGTTCGTCCATAAAAAAAATTAGAAAAAGAATTTTGACAAAAAAAAATTGTAAGGAATTTCAAAAAAAGATCAGAAATAAAAAATCGGAAAAAAATTCCGAAAAAAATTTCTGAAAAAAATTCCAAAAAACGTGCGTAAAAACGTTTATAGAAACGTGTGTAAAAATGTATATAAAAACGAGTGCGAAAACGTGTAAAAAACATGTGTAAAAACGTATGCGAAAACGTATATAAAAACGTGTGTAAAAACGTGTGTAAAAACATGTGTGAAAACGTATGTAAAAACGTGTGTAAAAACATGTGTGAAAACGTATATAAAAACGTGTGTAAAAATGTTTGTGAAAACGTGTGTTGAAACGAGAGTAAAAACGTGTGTAAAAACGTATATAAAAACGTGTGTAAAAACGTGTGCGAAAACGTATATAAAAACGTGTGCGAAAACGTGTGTAAAAACGTGTGTGAAAACGTATGTAAAAACGTGTGTAAAAACGTGTCTGAGAACGTATGTAAAAACGTGTGTAAAAACGTGTGTGAAAACGTATATAAAAACGTGTGTAAAAACGTGTGCGAAAACGTATATAAAAACGTGTGTAAAAACGTGTGCGAAAACGTGTGTAACAACGTGTGTGAAAACGTATGTAAAAACGTGTGTAAAAACGTGTGTGAAAACATAAATAAAAACGTGTGTAAAAATGTTTGTGAAAACGTGTGTAGAAACGAGTGTAAAAACGTGTGTGAAAACGTATGTAAAAACGTGTGTAAAAATATTTGTGAAAACGTGTGTAAAAACGAGTGTGAAAACGTATGTAAAAACGTGTGTAAAAACGTGTGTGAAAACGTATATAAAAACGTGTGTAAAAATGTTTGTGAAAACGTGTGTAGAAACGAGTGTAAAAACGTGTGTGAAAACGTATGTAAAAACGTGTGTAAAAATGTTTGTGAAAACGTGTGTAAAAACGTGTGTAGAAACGAGTGTAAAAACGTGCGTGAAAACGTTTATAAACGAACGAAAACGTAAAAAAAATGAACGAAAGCGTAAGAGAACGGATGAAATTGTATAAAAACGAACGAAAACGTAAAAAAACAGACGAAAACGGATAAAAACGTAAGAGAACGGGTGAAAAAGTATAAAAACGGACTAATGTGAAAGTCTATGCAAACCATAGGGACCGTTATTGTACCTTTTGTAGGTTAAAAAAAGTCCAAGGATGACCAGCGAAAGTCAACGCAAGCCACAGGGACTATTCCTGTCAATTTTCAAAGTTTGAAACCTGGTAACCTGCTGGTTCCAGGTCATATTGCGTACATTGTTCCAAATTTGAACGTATATTGCGTGTTTTCAGCTTTTTGAAAGTTCGTTGCGTACATCGTGTGTTTTGAAATATTATTTTGCGTGTTTTCAGCTTTCACCCTTTTTATTATGTATCGAATGGAAATAAAACAGTCAAAAGGTTGAAACATACTAATTTTAGTAAACTTTAACAATACAATTATTAAAAAATAATAATAATAAAAAATAATAAATAAAAAAGAATAATGTTGAGAGTGGGGTTTGAACCCACGCCCTTTCGGACCAGAACCTTAATCTGGCGCCTTAGACCAACTCGGCCATCTCAACTTGTTGCCATGATTTTTTAAGTCTTTACAGAAATAGTCAAATTTGTTTTCTCATAATCTGCTATACTTTTCATTATGTAAACTTACCTGGAATGTAAACACGTCATTATATAACTCTCGTTACTTAAAACCACGTAAGATATTGTCTTTAGATGCGGGAATGACTAAAATTTTGCCTTGGATCGCTACTTAATTAATGTAAATGTAGTTTGTTAACAGGACAAGCGTAAGAGTAAACGTGGCATATTATTGTATAGGAAAGCATTAACGAGCAACGAGATCTTATCAGTTATATGTAGGAGAAAATGATATGATTTCAACACCATCTGTTATATTATATATTTATGGTATAAATCTTGGGCAAATGGCACAAAAAGGCACTCAACTTAGGGTCTATCTTCAATTAAGGTACCCAACTTTTTTTCTTGCACATTAAGGCGCCCAACTTTTTTTTTTGGCGGATTTAGGTTTTTTTTTAACTTTCGTTAACCAACTTTGTTAGTAACTTACATGTTTGGTCCTTGAGTTTCTATATACATTTCATGCACCATCCTACAAAATAAAACAAAAGACTAAAATACAAATCACTAAAACTCTAGCCATATGCCAAACTGAGTACCACCATCTCAAAAATGGTGACCCACGAATTACAAAACACCATATGCTAAGAAACCAGGTAGAAGTAAAATTTGCATCCCATGTATAAATACAAAGACAGCAAACAGAAAAAAAAATCAACAATGAACTCCACCCTGTACAACATGATAGTCCATACTTCCGTCACCACCACCACCAACCGGCGCCGCCATCACCACCTGCCACCTCTACCACCACTGCTGCCACCAACACCACCCTTCCCCACCACTACCACCAACTACCACCACAACTAGCAGCTACCCCTTTGAAAAATTATGCAGTACACACACCACACTTTACACTTAAACTGATAAAACCTTATACAAAAGCTGGCAGGCCCAACCCAGTCCAAAGACGTTTATCAAACTGGCGGGAAACCCCTATTAGAAATTTTTCATTTCAAAAAAATCAATTCATACCTGATTTAGTAATAATTTTATTAAAAAAATATTATTTTCTTATTAGATAATATTTTATATTTATCCATAACAATAGTAGAAGATAAATACAAAAAATATAGATAAGATATTTAAAAAAAAGATTATTTATTTTATATTTATCCCCAACACAAGTAGAAGATAAATACAAAAAATATAGATAAAATGCAATTAACAATAGGATTAAAATTTTTAAATAATTATTTCAAAAAATTAAAAAAAAAACTCGCGCGTGCGCGGGCATTATAACTAGTTTATATAGTAAAACAAAACCCCAAGTGGAAACTTTTCTATTTAAAAAAAATTAAACCATACCTTATTTAGTAATATTATTATTTAAAAAAAAAGATTATTTTCTTATTAGATAACATTTTATATTTATCCATAACACAAGTAGAAGACAAATAAAAAAAATATAGATAAGATGCAATTAACAATATGATTAAAATTTTTAAATAATTATCTTTATTAATAAAAAATTATAATTAAAAATCATAAATTAAACAAAATAAAGATTAAATTATTTGTTTTTTAATAAATAAAAATATATGATTTAAATTTTTTTAAAAAAAACCCGCGCATGCGCGAGCATCATAACTAGTATATAAAACGCGATTTTATATCACCAACCTTGCGTTGTCCACAATGGTTTCAAATTGAGAATGAATCCTAGACATTACGCGTTCGTGGTTTGGTACCAACACTAAAATCTCATGTATTCCATAATACCTTTTTTTATATATAATAAATACCATATTAAAGCACTATACTTATCAATAAAGTCATTTTTGGGTAACGAACAAATTATTTTCTTCTAGTACTGAACTTTTATTTTTTGGCCTTTTTGAGGCACTTTTTGACATTTTTGCCCCTCTTCGATAACCAAAAGTGTATTTTAATACAAGTATGATTTTTTATGTTATTTGCCCCATAATTTAAGATCACTATTTTTTTAATGGCCGTAATTGGTTAAAAAAAATGGGAACCAAATATATACAATGAAACCACACGAACCACAAATATGAAATTATAAATTAGCAATTTAATTTTAAATAATACATTCGTATGCACTCATGTTTACTACGTAAAACATTTTGTAGGTTTCATGTTTTGTAATGCACTTTTTATATGTATATGTGATGTTAACAAGGTGTATATTGCCCACACGTTGCGACGGGATATATCTCGTATGTTGATCCTTATTTATTTTATCAAACTCGTTCGTGCAAAAATTTTTGCGGTCTCACCTTGTTTGGTTTATCTAATATTAATATGTTTTCACTATAATACTTAAGCAACATAGGCTTTAAGAGTTCATTCATATGACATGAAACTTAACATGTAAATTGTACTTATCACATCCTTATCAGTCCTTGATATGATCTTGTCCATCCAATCAAAACCTAACCTTATTGTTCGGATTACACGTAATGCACACTCTCATCATCATGTTAAATGCTTATAAAATGAATAAAGAATGATAAGCCTTAAAACATGCTATGATACATTGACGTAACTTTTTAAACAAGCTAATTAGTTGTATGAGCCGACAAGATACACTGGTTTAGAAAACAATGAAGAGCATTGATATCTTATGAATTAATCCGGGTGAAATCTTTTCGACTTAATATGTTATGTAAGATTTAACTACTCATGTGTAACCTAATGGCAAAAGGTCTGTGACTATCACATATAAATTGTGTGAGTTTTAATTGAGCAGTTGCATTCACTCTTATATCATGATTCCAACCAATTTGCATGTACTCTTATAGCAGCATGTAACATAAACTAGCAATCAAACTTTGGTCTTATACTTGCGGTAAAAGAGCTAGCTAGCTATCTCGATTTCTTGAAGTGTTTATCTTTACAAACGTCGCCCCGACCATTCAAAATGTACCCAACCTTGAGAAGTTGCATGTGGCCCAATAATCTTGAGAAAACACAGGAATATATAGTAATCCAACCATGAAATTGAACGACAAGTTTCTTACAGGTGGCAACTGAACACATTGAATTTATGATTGGATTGATTTGAGTTTTAATAATCTCAAATGCTTTAAACAAACAATTAACTTAAAATGAAAACGGGAGTCTTGTCTTTTATGCATAAACCTCTTAAACCTTTGTATTCCGATATCTTCACTGAATGCATATGTTTGTTGTTATACATGAATGCCCACATACAATGTTGGGCAAGGTTTATAAATTCAATGTAAATGTTTGTTAGTTCGGGTCTTATAAGGATAAGGCTATATTGTTTTGCGAGTGTCTCAGAATGTAGTTTTTAAATGTATGTATCTATTTTTCTAAATAAATTATATTGTTGTTAAATAAACATATAACAAAAGCATAATCACTAATATTAAAATACTTCATAAAATTTCTCTTTTGCAATTCTTTAAAGACCCAACTACGTGTTATAACTTAAAGAGATATAAACTACGTACATGTATGTTTCCATTAATTTTAGATATATATTTTCTCTTGTTGGGTCAATTTAGTGCCCACACTTCCTGGATAAGATTTGAAAATAAAATAGCCTCTCAATTGTAAATGAAAACGCTAAAGAAATCTTCAGCATAAACTCTTTATTCTATGTTTTTGAAGACAAAGTCTTCACTTCAGTGTTGAAAGTGGTTCAAGTATTGAAGCATTAGTCCCAGAGAATAAGTTATGTTTAACAAGATTGGCAATGTCTCGCTAAACAATGTCGTTATCCTCAACAATGATGCTTACCAAAATGCTCCTAACGTCTGGAAAGTTACAAGGCGGGAAAAATATACTTTATACAAAAAGGATGAAGCAAATTTCTCTTGAGAATGGCCACCTTCCAATGTTGGTATAAAAGTACAAACAATGTTCTCAACTGTTCTCTAAAGCATGTCCTAACCTTGTACCTCTATGGCTGCAATTAATGTAATCTCAACCACCCATTAAATGCCCAACATGTGAAAAGAAGGAAACCTTTAACCCTAATTCCCCTTTATAAAGTGAATGCTTGTCAAGGAGTAAATGCATCTCTTGCAGTTACTGTGATAACACATTCAAGAGCATTTACTCTATGAATCAAACTTGGCCTTTTAACATTCGGCGAGTAAGGAAAGTTTGTACTTTCACATAACATTTGTTAGTGTTTAAGTTAGAGACAAGATCACCACTATTATCATTCAACTAAGATTGCTATTCCACAAATAATAATCCTTGTCAAAATCTTTGATTCATTCAAATAAGAATTGTAAAATATTGAAAATTACATTGTGTCTTTGTTTTTAAACTGTTTGACGTATTATTACTATAAATTGTTTAAACACTCTATATGTTTGCATAGAATGTGATTTAAATTAGTTGTTATTGTCTAGGTTTCAAAACTATCTGTTCTATACAACCTTTCCAAATAAATTGCTCAAAGTTTTTAAAATAATGATCCACCATGGCAAATAATGAAGTTCCTCAACTATTAAATGATAAGGGTAGTTATACTTATAACAACTCACAAACACCCATTACTATCATTCCCATTATAAATACCTATAGTAGGTATTTCACAGGTAAATTTTTGCTTTTTATATACATTATTACTTGCATGACTCACTAGACCTGCTCACGTATCTATACAAGCCAAATAACTCAACACTCACATCCTATAAACCCCAGGTATGTCAAGCATAAACTCATAACAACACCATAATAAGTAATACACCAATCTAAAACACTAAACATAACACAAAACCCTAATAAACCCTAAACTAAAACTTAAGTAGGATTATGTGCTTATCTGAACCTATATGCTTAGTTAAACTATTAAGAATGTGTTCAAGGCTTAAGTAAGAGTATCTTTAGGTATATTAGGATATATTAGGACTATTAGATTATAGAATAGAATCGTTAGAACTTAGATACAAACCCCCTCAGCCCTAAACCATAACTAGATCATAGATAACTAGAATTAGGTCTAAACCCACTCAAAACTTCCCCATAGGTCACTACCACTTAGCATAAGACTTTAGGAACTTAGTAATAGTTATTAGATACCCTTAGGACACTAACTTAGGCACAAAACCATAGGATAAACCCTAGTCTCCCACTAAACCCACTTAGGTCATTTAGGTTACAAAACTAGGTCAAACCTTCCCAAAACTTCCCCATAGGTTACCCACACTTAGTATAAACCCTTTAGGTCTTAGGATTAGTCACTAGACACACTTAGGAACTTAATTTAGGCACTAAACCTTAGGTAAAACCTTAAACACATAATAAGTAGAAATTAGGTCTAAACTTAACTAAAACTTAGTAAAACCTAAACATAAGCACCTTAAACACCTCAACCTAGCACCCTAACACCTTAGTCATACCCAAGCACACACCCTAACACCTCTAAGCACACACACAAGTAGGTGCATCACCTACTTGGATAATCCACCACTAATCACCACTAATCCGCCCTAAACCTTCCCTAATCCACCACTAAAACCACCCCTAATCACCCCTAATCACCCTAAACCACCCTTAAACCCACCAAGCAGCTTACAAGCACCTCCAAGCACCCAATCAAGGAGGTGCATCACCTCCTTGTAAGCTACTACCACCCAAACCGCCTCTACGGCTCATCCACCACCACAACCGTCCTACGCCAGCCCCCTAGCTACTCCTAGCTGCTCCTTGTCACCATGTAGACTTGCCACAACCCCTCCTAGCTTTGCTTGCTCATCCCTCCCCCTTCGTGACACCTAGACAACCATTTCCACCCTTAACCGCCTATCGCGACCTATAAATACCCCCTCCCCTCTCATTTCTTCTCCACACCTTTCCTCCTCCACTCTACCTCACATTTCTGTAGTACTAAGTCCTTAGAAGCTGTTAGGAACAAGTAGCTAGGCCTTGGTCGAGTTGTGTTGTGGTTTGAAGTCGTAGGAGCCCTAGAAAACCCTAAACCTAGTTCTAACCTACGTAAACCCCCCCCCCCAAGCCAAGTAAGTCTTACATTTAGTTAATATAGCTTTAGTATAGTCTTAGGATATATTTATGATGACTTAGATAGTTTAGATACCCTTGCATGAGCCTAGAACCATTCTACTTGCTAGTTTACGTTTTAAAACCCTAGATCGAGTCATATACTTGCATGCATGCTATAAGTAGTTAAATTAGGTCATACACTAGTTAAACATAACTTAGATAACTTAAAATAAGTGAAACATAGGTTAGAAAACTTAAATACTAGATAAAATATAAGTTACATGCATATTAGGACTAGTTTTGCAATAGTTTACATTTATAGGGGTATATATCGTAAATTCCTGAAATTATAAAGTCTAGGGACTGTTTTTGACCTTTCCTAGAAGTTATAAGTAGTAAGGATTAGTTTTGCATAATATTAAAACCCTAGGATAGATAATAACATAAGTATAAACTAAAAAGGACTAAAAACGTAAATAGTATAAAGTTAAAGGTCTAAAATGGTAAATATAGAAAACTTAGGAGTCTTAGGTTAATATAGAAGTCTAGGGACTAGTTGTGTCAAGTATATATAGTTATTAATATAAGTAATATAAGTAATATAAAACTTAGGGTAGAAAACGTAAATATATAAACTATAAAGGTAAAAAGTGAAAATATCATATAAGTATAAAACCTAAATAAAGTTAGAAGCATAACACAATACTAGGGAGCTTTATGTGAGGAGTACTATGTGGATATTTCATTTTTGACAAGTTTGTTGGGTTTACGAATTAAAGTACCCTGACTCCTCGAACGATTATTACATATACTTCTGAGATATGATGGCCCGAGCGGTGATATGATTATAACAAAACCCTAATAACAACATAACTCAATAATAGGGAGCTTTGTGTGAGGAGTATTAACTTCTGAATTATGATAGCCTGAACGGTGTTATGTTATATCTAAAACATTAACAAACCTAAAAACAATAACTTAAGAAACATAAACATGATAACTAAAAGCTTGACATACATACAAAACCAACAACAACACACTAGGATACCTGAGTAAGGCGGTCTAGTTCCCGAGTCACTATTTGTATTACTTAGATTACTCCACACCAGGTGAGTCTTCATAGCCTTACATTTTTTTTTAAATTTCTCTCTAAATGCTTTTACCAACCCGGTAAGGGGGATACATACTAAATGCTTTACTTAAAACCGAATACAAGTCTTTTTCTTTGGTTGTTTGCACGAGTAAACAAACAGCCACCACTACATAAACAAAATTCATGAATCTAATCGTTTGGAAGGTTCTATCCAATCGAATGCGAATATAGTTGATAGATCTATTGGAGTTTGACAACTCCCGTTGGTATTAACACCCCACTAGGTGGTACCAATAAGTACTATATTTGAATCCACTCAAGGTATAACTTTGGCAAGTTATCCTTCTATCCACTCATGTTGGGTCTGCAGCCCACATGACCCGAATCGTTAAGGTGTGATTCATGAGCTTAGTGCAACCTACTAAACTCCTGATAATTGTGCATGCATCACAATTATCACAAAAACTTTCATTTTCCCAGATGAGTGTAACAACTGAACCCAGGGAACTTGTATTCACTAACCCCTAAACCTATGATTCTCACTCAACACCTAGTGTTGACTTTTTAAGCATGTATTATAGGTTTATTACTTCTATGGACTTATGGCGGAAGGAGGTACTAAACTCGGAGAACTTTTCATGGTTATCATTCAAACACCACCAACCTAACTCTTAGATTTTTGGGACCTTAACAAAATAAAAGTATATCTTTTATAATTAAAACTCTCATAATTATGAATGATAACTAAATTTTCAAAACGTCTCTTTTCGAGTCATTTTCTATTACTGTATCTGTGATTCTATGAAGTAATACCCCAAACTCTTTATCCGCTGCGATCAGTGAAAAATGGGGGTGTTACAATACTGTTGCTCCTAAACTAGGAGAGGAAAATTTCACCAATTGAAAGAAAAGATTCCTATATCACATTGTGAGTATAGAAACTTAATTCATGAAAATCATAACCAATGGTCCATAACAACCAAAAACCACTGTTGGTCTTGACACACCTGAACCACAGTAGACAAATAATAAAATAAGGGTTGTCAATCTTGACCAATGACTCACAAGTCTCATCGTTTCTAGTCTACCTGATGACCTCATGGAACATGTCAAAAACATAAATTGTTCCACCTCCAAGCAGGTATAGGAAGACGTGATTCTAAGCCAAGAGTGACCATCAAAAGTTAAGAAAAATAAAGTAATGGATTTAAAACTAGCATAAAACACCTTTAAACTCATTGAAGGTGAAATTGTTACTCAAACATTTACCAGATGTAGAATTCTTATGAATGTGCTTGTAAATGATGGTGTCAAACTTGACAAACATGAAATTAATGTTGGTTTTGTCAATAGCCTTCTTAAGAAGTGGTTAAGCTTTGGCCAAAGTCTGAGAAACTCCAACCATCTTAGAGATCTTGATCATGACACTCACTTGGAAATTTCAAATATTAGAAAAGTATCATTGTTAAAATCAATGTGGCTGAGAGTAAGAAATCCCTGACCATAACCAAACACATATCCACTACTTCTTTCTCTAACAGTTGTACAGGATTATCAAGATGATCCAGATGAGAAGGAGGACCGGAGAAGCAACCAAGATTACGTGGATGATATTGCTGACGAATTGCATGAAAAAGCTCTTTTGGCCAATTAAAAGAGATTCTTCAAAAATATTCTTCCAAGGTTCAATGGGTCAAGAGCCAATGACAAAATTTAGTGCTATAGGTGTGTTAAAATTGGACACTTTGCAAAATATTGCTTTTCTAAAACATCCCCCCTTCATATCCCGGGCCATTGCGGTACCAATCAAAAATACGGTTGTCGCTACTGGACGACGAAAAGGATTTTGGAATTTATTAACGTTCTCTAAAAAGGGTGTTGTTAATAATACTACGGGTACTCAAACCATTAAAAGAACACCCAATAATTTGCTGGGTACTGTACGAAGTATTTGAAATACCGGAAAGAAATACCATTCAGGTAATATTTCCAAAGGAGTTGCAAATGGATCTGCCGGTTCACCAATCATTTTGAGCAAGAGCTAAAGTAGCTCCTTAAAAAACTGTTATTATCCCTATCAAAGAGATAAAATTCATTATGTGGGGTATGACTATGAAAAGAGGCATAAGTCGACCTACACGAAATATTCCCGCTGCTACCATCGTAGCAGCATGTATAAGTGCCGAAATAGGAGTCGGCCCTTCCATTGCATCAGGTAACCATACATGAAGGGGAAGGCAGGCCTATATTTCTTCGTTTTAATAGGACTCCTTACAAGCGTTGTTTCTATCTACTATTATCTAAAAATAATCAAGTAATTAATGACAGGACGAAATCAAGAAATAAACCCTCACGTGCGAAATTATAGAAAATCCCCTTTAAGATCAAACAATTCCATCGAATTGAGTATGATTGTATGTGTGATAGCATCTATTATACCAGGAATATAAATGAATCCGATTATTGCAATATCTTAGGATACCCTTTTCTAGTTTCTAGGGAGCCATTCCATTGACTTATACTTATGAGAATTTTACTCCATGGGAAATGGAACATAAAGCTGCTGAATTAGCCTATTTCTTGCGTGTACCAATTGAAGTATTTTAAGAAATGAGCCGACAAATGCATGCATTTTTAGCAGGAGAAGAATGGGACCCATTATGGGACAGACAATGCATTACAGACGTATATTCATTACGCTTCAACCGGGTTGTTCTATTCCACCTCTTAGAAAGAAAAGAACTTAAATCAAAATATTTAATAGCATGGAGGTAATCAATCAATATAGATTGATCCGAAATCTAGTTCAAATCCAACATAGCACCCATAGGTACATAATAAATGTATTGAATCGATTCTTTTTAATGAATAGATCCGATCGCAACTTTGAATATGAAATTCAAAGGGATCAATTAGGAAAAGATACTCTGAATCATAGAACTCTAATGAAATATGCGATCAACCAACATTTATCCCTAATAAGAATCGCACTTTACCAAAACATATCAAACATAACTGATGAACCGATTAATATTATCAGAATAACTGATGAACTATGAATTTTTTTTAAAACAATGATGAATTGATGAACAACAATAACTTCAAATGATGAACATTATCAAAATAATGATGAACTGATTAACATTATCAAAATAACTGATGAACATCGATTTTTTTTTTTAAAAAAACAATGATGAATCGGTGAACAACAATAACTTCAACCGATGAACATTATCAAACATAACTGATGAACACCAATAACCTCAACTGATGAACGTTATAAAAAATAACTGATTAACTGATGAACATTGTATTTCGTTAAAGAAAACTGATTAGAACATTGCTAACTTGAAGTGATGAAGATAATCTCTAACAAATGAAATTATATACACCAAGAATTCTTAAACCACTGAACCAAACAATCATCTATCTTTTACCTTTCATCTCACCTACTTCCTTTTACTTTATCCTTTTTATCATTTAAACCATTATTTTAGATGAACAATGAACCAGACAATTAGCAACTTTTTACATTTCATCCACCTGGTTCTTTTTACAAAGTTTTTCTAATGCTTTACAACTTACGGATGAAATATTCCTTCCATCTCTATCATCTAAAATCATTATTTATGACACACTTTATCAAAAAATAAAATAAAATTAATGCTTCTAAATGAAACCAAAACCATAAACCCACACGAAGTCACGGCGCGTGACGACAGTCGGCAGCTTCGATGGGGGTCGAACAATAGTGGTTTGGTCGTGGAATTATGGTTGTGCCTGTGGTAATGTTTGATTTTTCGATACTGAAGATGGTAGGTGATTGTTGTTAGGGAGAGAATATCTATAGACAATTGAGAGATGTGAGAAAAAAATATGCTACGGGGAGTGTGTGACGCAGATGTGGATTGCTTTTTCCACACTTTTATTTATAATCATTGATTGATTTGTTTGATGATCCGACAGATAATAATGATTTTTAGGCTTTTTAAAGTTGCCTCACTTTCTAATAGATCCTCTACCTATTAAGTTATTGTCACATTACAAAGGATCCAAAAGATAATTACCATATTTTAGTGGATCATTAGCATAAAATAAAACCCATAATCAATCCTATAAAACCTACCACACATCCTCAGTCTAATTCGATTCCCCTTTTCCTCGAGCCCAACTTCAGGTAATTTAAATTAATTGTGTCTCTTATACACGTTTGTGTTAACTTTTTTGATTCATAATAGCTAAAATCAGATAATCTTTTCACTTTCATCAGATTTGTGCTCCATTATTATTATTTTTTCGAACAGCATGTTGCATATTACTTATTAATATGATGCATCCTTGTAAACTTGATATTCATTATTTTCAACAGTCTTGTATGATGCAGACAAGAAAACCATGGCGGTTTATCTTCCACAAGACGTAGTATTGTTTCAGATACTAGCAAGGGTTCCAGCAAAATCTGCAGTCCGTTTTAAGTGTGTCTCCAAGCAATGGAACGCGTTTCTAATGTCAGATAGGTTCAAGCAGATGCACAGCCGTAGCCTTCTAACAGACCCCCATCTTGAAGACCAAAACCTTTTCTTTTATGATGAAGATGAAGCAACGTTCTTCACCATCGACTGTGGATCACTGCCTGATAATGCTCCCTGCCGGCGCCCTTTACCACAATTTGAAGCCAGTCCTCGTGAATGTATATCTATACTAACATCTTTTCATGGGCTGGTATGTTTAGGCGTAACAAAGATTAATGGTCGTCGATACTCTGATATTATTTTGTGGAATCCTTTGACAACTGAGTATAAGATGTTTTCTAAACCATCCAATCCTGATCACATGGAATGCTACAATTTTTTTGGAAGAGGATACGGATTGTATTACAGCTCTTGTGAAGACGACTACAAGCTTCTAGTTGTATCAAAATCTGGCAATGTTTACATATACTCTTTGAAATCTGACTCATGGAGAAAGTTAAACAAGAAGGCTCCCTTTCAAGAAACACGTTGGCACTGGAGACCAGGTTTTTGCTTGAGGGAAAATATCTATTTTCTGTGTCACAAAATATATCAAGGCTCGATTAGGTTTGACACAGCAGCTGAGACGTTCCATAAGATAGAAACTACCCCTGAGTATGATAATATTAATGAACTATCCTCCACCGCCATTACTCTTCACAAAGGGTCCATTCATTTATGTGTCAAGTACGACATTATTGGACGAAATGATTTGTGGAAGAGCACCTGTATCGATCTGTGGAAGTTTAATGCGGATGGAGATATCTGGAATAAGGTGGAAGCCTATCAGCTCATGCCCAACAGTGATATTGGCTATTTGTCTCCACTGCACTTGATGAACAACGGAAACTGGCTCATGATAGATGGTTATCCATATGGAGAATATCGTATTTGTCAGGTAGATCTCAAGAAGAAGTATACTAAAGAAAAAGACGGCCGCGACAACAAAGGAAAAAATAGAAACAAAGGAAATTTCCATGACGAATACGAATTGTATCCTTCCGACGTTAGAGTGGGTTACCCTGAAGAAGTCATATACACTGAGACGTTTGTGTCACCTAATCAGTATTTGAAGTAGCATCTATCAATTATCCTTTTATGTGCCTCTGTTAAATTTCAATGCTGATGAAAAAAGATCGGTCTTACAGTTGCAAGTCATATATGGCACAGGCAGTCAACATATGCATATAATAATAAAATGGAACATTATCATTATCACTAAGAATACATACACAGTTCACACGACCATGTTACCATGTCAATAGAATTAACCGAATGCCTAATTCAACTCGGCTTCTGTCGTTTATTCGTGTTTCTTCGGTTTATGTCAAAACTGGGCCTTCAATATTGGAACTTAATTGCGTTTTGGTTGTTATTTTTGGGACTATGCATCTTATTTTTCACATTTTGTTTCAGCAAATCAAATGCCACAAGGTTTAACTGTACAAAAACATAGCACATATAAAACTTGTGCATATATTTTCAGTAGCAAACCATAAGACTCACAATTTCAAAAGCAATTCTGAGTTTCTGACTGCATTTCAGTAGCCAATACATATCCGAAACCATGATCATGTTAAATGCTTATAAACATGAATCAAGAATGATTAGCCTTAAAAACATGTTATTACACGTTGACATAACTTTTTAAAAAAGCTAATCAATCGATATGTACTGTATTAGCGATTTATGATAGTCAATGAAAACTAACAAAAAAAGTTACTCAACCAGCCGTAAATCATAACAAGACTAATAATAATTTACGTTTCAGTTAAAACTCATTTCAACATGTAACGTGTTCCATCGAACCCACACATTTAGCCACATGTATCGATATATCAAATGGAACACTCAATACACAACGAGACGATTTTATCGTGTTTTAACTCCAAATCGTTCAATACTTTGAACACTGAAAGCATTTTGTTTAAAAATTTATTGCTAAAAGTATCCCAACCATTAACTAAAGGATTGTCGATGAACCATTTTTTTTAATTATTATTATTTTATTATTACTAGTTATAAGTCCCGTGCACGCACGGGGTTCAAACATAAATCAAATTTAATAAATTGATAATTATGGTGTTAAAGAATGTTGCATAAATTGTATATTTGTTAGTGATAACATTGATTGATTAGGTTAATCACAATATGAAATTAAGTAACTCTTATGTGGCTTAACAAAATATACCAAACTTATTGTGACACATTCAAACTTATGTAGATACATAATTAAGGGATAAAGCAATGGATATCAAGCCACAACTCACAAAGTCACAATAGTTAATTACAGATAGTCCACACAATGTATAAGGTATGGTATAACATTAAGCAATTTACACATGACTTAATACCTTAATACCAGGTATTTTTTTTTATTAGTTGCAGGTTGATCCTTTCCAAAACCTTTAAAATATTAGAGTAAACACGGTCTCCTCCAATGTTTGTCTCGTTAGATCCATCTCCGACTCGTATAATGTCTTCAATTAAAGCAAAATTACACATAATATCCATGTGTGCACCTCTTTTGTACCCCTTCCTTCTAGTAGCGTTGTTGGTGGTGCATGATTGTACCCTCATACATATTGTTTAGTACCCGAAGGATCAAACCTAAAGTTTTTCCTCAAAAATTTTGCACACATGAATCACCTAGTGTCAGGACTGTATCATCCCCATCAACAGAAAATAACCCTTTTTTCATCTTTGCTCGGCTCCACCATTGCAGAGGTATCAATATGGAAAGGAATGTAGCATTAAGCAAGGATATATTTGTAAATGTACTCTCTTTATGTCACTAATCCAACTCCATATATCGAAAATATCTCCATATTAGGGGCCTTTGGTAATATGCCAAATTACTAATCATATTATTATTAGTAAACAGAAGGAGTAGTATTAGAAATCAAAAGAATACGTCATCTTCACCTCGTTTATAAGGGATTGCCAACATCTATAACGCTCATATTTTTTTATCATCTAAGTTGTTAGAAATGACATATGGATAAATGAGCACTATCACACTTCATCATTCTTGGAGATACAAATTGCAAAAGGTCTAAATCAGATTCAACTATGTAAACTTTATAATCAACAACAACCATCACACCCACAGTTCCAATATCATAATATTCATTCCATGTATCCCGACAAGTTGTGTTTGCAAAGGTAAAACATTTAATGATATCCTACAATTTTATATACAACTTCAAACAATGCTATTTACATTGTTCATCATTCCAATACAAAGAATCTTATCATCATAGTCTACAATAAGTATGTTATTAGTATTGAAAAAACAAAAAATTTGAACCAATATCAACATCATCAGTTAGTAGAACAACACAATGTACAACATTATACATATCAAGAGCCTAAAACAATGGCTTAAATCATGTAATGAGAATGCTAATAAAATTAGCCCATAAATAACATACTTATATAGGTGATCTCAATGGCCTTCGTCAACAGCAAGTTCACTACCCTTCCTTTCTTTATTAGACAAAATAGCCGTAACCTTAAATATCTTTCGATATAGCAATCTACAATAAAGAGCCGTGCGTTCAACGGGTCCATTATACAACATAATAAGCACGAAAATCCCGAAATTCTTACTCCACCTAATCACAGTGACATTCCCGAAATTCTTACTCTACCTAATCAAGAATTGCAATGACGTTTAGCACGAATAAATTTTTAGGGGATCTTTGAGACCATCTTCACAAAACTGCTACGCTAGTAGTAACTTTTTTCTAATTCTTTTCAACACTACTCTCAAACAATCTTTCGCAAACACAAAAATAAAATAATGACTCTTGAGACGCACTCCCAAATATGATTTATACAAAAGATTTAATATTTACACCACAATAACATGGATGAATTCAAAATCAATCAAACCTAAACTTTCTTACACAATCAAAATCAAAAATAGGTTATATAAAAAATGCAGAGTATCGAATTAAGTTCGTTACGGTCAAGCCTCAAAAGTTACGATAGATTTTTTGTATGAGTTTTTTCTAACATAAAGTTTTGCTTCTTTAAGATAACACAGGGTAAAAAAGCCTCAAAAGTTACGATAGATTTATTGACTCCAAAGACAAAACTATAAAAGCAAAATAGGGTAAAAAATAACCTTAATTAATATTAAGATACCACAGTGATTGATAATGTAAGAAAACTTTTATCTTTGTTAATAGATTAATTTAATTAAAATAAATCTAAATGTTCAAACCAAACAAACAAAAAAAGATATAAATTTACCTGAAATAATACCTTATCATTGTTGAATCTATTTTGGGCCATAAGAATCGATTGTGTATGCTATATCTTTTTTAAGTAATGGGTAAAAATAAACAAAACATGTAAAAAGTATAACTCAAGTAATGATTAGTGTTAACTTTTTGGTGTCAGTGAATGAAGGAGGAGAAAGAAGGAATCATCTCATATTCTCTCATATGGTATTTTGAGAAGGGTTTGGTGTACCCCGCTTTGTTCAATTAATTTACACTTT
This sequence comes from Artemisia argyi, assembly GCA_030686995.1. Classification (NCBI taxonomy): domain Eukaryota; kingdom Viridiplantae; phylum Streptophyta; class Magnoliopsida; order Asterales; family Asteraceae; genus Artemisia; species Artemisia argyi. Next base: position 13,811,807 of record CM060707.1, on the reverse strand, counting down.
GGCACAAAACTATTAACTATAAACTATCTAGTACATGCGTATTTTTTGTTTTCTTTGTACCTCTAAATCGTAAAACGAATTTTTGAAAAATATTACCAAATCAAGAAATAATTGATTTTTATTATTTTTTATATCTAAAATAAAAATCTAATTAAAAAAAATTATTACTTAATAAGGAATGATTTGATTATTTTGAAATGAAAAAGTCCCCATTAGGGGTTTTGTTTTATTAGGTAAAAGATTATTATTATTATTATTATTATTTTGGATAATATTACGTTTGGGCTACACTAAAAGGGTTTTTCAGAAAAGTGAGCATATAATAAGAGCCCAAAACAGCTTTTTTTTTTTTTTTTTTTTTTTTTTTTTTTTTTCTTTTTCTTTTTCTTTTTCTTTTCGTAGTTTGACAACTAATGGTCACATGTTCGAGGCATGGTAAAAACTTGAGATAAAGAAAAAGTTAGGCATTAGAAATAATATATTCAATATTACATTTATGGAACAACTATTTAAAACTAAACATTAAAAATAAGTATCTACTAAGCTTATAGTGAAAATTATAAAACTAAAAATATGCATCTACTAATCTTATTGTGAAAATGATAAACATAAAAAATAAGGGGTTTTGTCCGTACAATAGCTGTCTACTTTCTCAAATGTCCCGATATGGTACATGTACTATTTTTCGTACCAGTATAGGAGGTCTACTTTCAGTTTCGTGCTAATATGGCCACTTTTTTACCAACTACCGGTTGGCAACCTGTAAAATAGGTACAAGTTTTATTTTATTGATTTTTTGGACAAAAATGGTCCCTGGAGATTTGTTTCTTTTGCAAAATAGGTCCTCTGCGATTTTTTTCAAAAATGATCCTTTGTAATTTGTTTCTTTTGCAAAATAGGTCCTTTCTAATTTTTTTTTCAAAAATGGCCCCTTGTGATTTGTTTCGTTTGCAAAATTGGTCCTTTGCGATTTTTTCAAAAATGGTCCATTGTTATTTGTTTCTTTTGGAAAATAGGTCCCATTCGTTATCTTCTGTTTTTATAAGTTTTTTTTCGTTTTATCCGAAGAAAAAAAAATTCAATTTTTTTTAGAAAAAAAAATGTAAAAAGAAAATTTTTAAAAAAATCTAAAAAGATTTAAAAAAATCTAAAAGAATAAATTTTTTTGTGGAAAAACTTTTTTTCCGAAAATAATTTTATAGAAAAAGATTTTTCTTATTTCATTTCTAAAAAAAATTTTGAATAAATTTTTTTCGGAAAAAAGTTTTTCAACAATTTTTTTTTCTAATTATTTTAGAAATTTTTTATTTGGATTTTTTTTTTCTAAAAGAAATTTTGAATTATTTTTTTGGAAAAAAGTTTTTCCACAAATTTTATTTTATAATTTTTTTCGAAATCTTGTTTTGTTTTGTTTTTTTTTTTTTGAATTTTTTTTCTAATTTTCGAAAGATTTTTTTGGATAAAAAGTTTTTCGACAAAAATGTATAAAAATGAACGAAAATGTATAAAAACTTTTTTCTTATGAAAACTCTCCAAATGCCAAGTTTTTCGACTAATTTTTTCTAAAAAGAATCTTTATAAAATTATTTTCGGAAAAATAGTTTTTCCACAAAAAAAAAAAAAAAAAAAAAAAAAAAAAAAAAAAAGGTTTTTTTTTAATCTTTTAAAAAAAAATTAGAATTTTCTTTTTACCTTTTTTTTCTAAAAATAATCGACTTGTTTTTTTTCCGGATAAAAATGCATGGATGAAAACGAATGAAAATGAAAAAAAACGGATAAACACGGATAAAAACAAATGAAAACAGATGAAAACGAATAAGGAAGAAAACATATAAAAATTGATGAAAATTTTGCAAGTCAAAAAGTTGTTTTGAAAAAATTCGTGCAAACATACTTAATCACAAAGGGACCATTTTTGAAAAAATCACAAAGGACCTATTTTGCAAAAGAAACAAATCACAAGGGAACATTTTTGCTCAAAAATAACCTTTTAACATGTTTTGCAGGTTTTGCAGGTGAAAAAGTTACTCACGTATCATATTATCACGAAACTGAAAGTAGACCTCCTATAGTGGTACGAAAAATAGTACACGTACCATATCGGGACATTTGAGAAAGTAGACAGCTATTGTACGGACAAAACCCAAAAAATAAGTATCTACTTGATTGCCACAAATTTTAATCACTGTGTACCAACCGCTTGAACGTGCGGGTACCCTGCTAGTATGATTTAACTTAGTTATTAAGTTATTGTCACATTACAAAGGATCGAAAATAAAGCCCATAATCAATCCTATAAAACATACCACACATTGTGAGTCTAATTCGATTCCTCTTTTCCTCAAAATTAAATTTCAATGGCGGCTTTAACAATCAAAGATAAGAATTCGAACCCAACTTCAGGTAATGCAAATTAATTGTGTCTCTTATTCACGTTTATTTGATTCATAATAGCTATAATCAGATAATCTTTTCACTTTCATCAGATAAATGTAAATTAATTGTGCTCCCCTTATTATTATTTTTCGAACAGCATGTTGCATATTACTTAATAGTATGACGAATCCTTGTATACTTGATATTTATCTACAATATATATATATATATATATATATATATATATATATATATATATATATATATATATATATATATATATAGAGTGAGGATCAGGTACGTTTTTGTCTTTTAGTGCGGATGGTACGGACGAATCTCAGCCCTCCATCTAGTCAACCATCTGAAAAAGGCGGAGTGGCAATATCGTAAATATCCCGTCTTTTTTTAAGATCGTTACTATCGTATTAACTTTTTTTCTGAAAAAAATTCAAAAAAATCTGAAAAAATTAAAAAAATAAAGAGGACAACAAATAATTAAGAATCGCTGAAAAAAAATTCAAAAAAAAAAATCGTTTTCATCGTTAAAGGTATTGTGATATTAGAATCTGATTTTGACTTTTTTACAAAAGTCAAGATCTGATCTTGACTTGTCAAGATCAGATCTTGACTTTTGTAAAAAAGTCAAAATCCGATTCTGAAAACTTTTTTTTTTAATAAAAAATTTAATATCACAATAACTTTTTTAATATCGTAAAAACTTTTTCTTAATAAAAATTGTTAATATCGCCGTAACTATCGTGCTTTCTTAATATCAAAGTTAATTTTTTTTTTTTTTTTTTAATATCACTTTAACTTTTTCTTAATATCGTAATATCACGGTTCATTTTTACATGTAAAAAAGCTTAATATCACGGTACCACTCATAATATCGTTAATATCACATTAGCACTCATAATCAAAAAAGAAAAAAGTGCTCAGAAAAATCTGAAAAAATAAAAAAAATAAAAGAACACAACTAGAGTAAGGATCGCTGAGAAGGAAAAAAAATCAAAAAAATTATTTTCATGATCAATTGGTACCGTAATATTAGCGTCAGATCTTGACTTTTTTACAAAAAGTCAAGATCAGATTCTGGATTAGGAGATCAGATTCTGGAATGGGCAGTCCAGATCCATCCGCACATCCGCACTAAAAAGAACCATCCGCACGTGATCCTTTGCCATATATATATATATATATATATATATATATATATATATATATATATATATATATATATATATATATATATATATATATATATATATATACTACCTATATAAAACAAGGTTTTGCTAAAAAATAGCTTCTCCAAAATTCCAAGATAATTACACGTGGAAAATAACTTGATCCAACGCTTCTAATTCACTTTCAGCACAAAAATTTGTTGCATCAAAAAAATGGGCGGAAACCCTTTTGCAACTCCCATTTGATTCAGATCTTAAAAAAAACTCAACTATCCCTAAAAAAAACCCTAATTAAAATCCGAAAATCACAATCACATCAAATATTAAATTTCTATGAATCATCGATCAGATCAAATAAACACATACAACATCCCTAAAACACAAACCGTCACTAAAAAATACACAAATTCATGCCGCCTAAATCATGCCATCTGTAAAAAATGGACCCAAAAATCCGGATCATTATGATATGTGTTCTTCAACATAAACCTGGCAATCCATTGATGATGGTGCGTTTTTTCTGCACATTTTAATTCGTGATATGTTTGTTTGAATTAACCAATTTTCGAATTTGATTTTTAAGGTTTTGTGAATTGATGGTTACAACAATCATTATTTGTGGGTATCAATCGATTATCAAATAGGTTCGTTTGCTTTAATAAATTTCCAATATTATCATTTGCTATAATTTTCATTGTTTGTTATGATTTAACTGTTATACTTTCATAACATTCGTTTAGTCATTACTATCTATGATCGATACAAGAGCAACGACTAAACTGGATAACTTTTTAAGGTATCCATCAAGTATGTTTACTTGGGTTTGGGACTGGTGCTGCATCCAAACACCCCCTTACAGCAGCAACCAAACACCCCCTTACAGTAGCCATCCAAACACCGCTGGCAGGAGTAGCCGAGTAGAACACCCGATTACAACAGCCATCCAAACACCCCTAACTACAACCAAACACTCCGTTACAGTAGCTATCCAAACAACCCCTGACAGCAACCAAACAATCTCTTTAACAGCCATCCAAACACCTTGGACAACAGCAAAACACATCTTTACAGCAGTCTACCTGAAGATCGACTGCAACAATGCTGAGATTTATTTTTATATTTTTATAAAGTTGCATTCCCAGCAAAAGAACGGAAAGCAGATCATACAGATGGTGTCATAATAGTTACCGGTATTTACTTATACCTTAAAGCTCAATAGTCACACTTCCAATGCAGCACCAAGGTGGTATTTTGAGAATGGTTGTTATAACGTGGTGGGGAGTCGTAATAGGAGTGTGTCTGTTGAGCTATTTCTGTATGGGTAATTCCATTTATTATGCTTCTTATCATCGACCTGAATCAAAGTCCAATTTGTGATCGACCTATTTAACATGCAAATGTGTGCATTTAGTATCTGAAGATCCTAAAAGCCTGTATGTTAGATGTCATTGCTCATAATTTATTTTATATATTTAAACATGCAGGGGAGACCATGACATGATTGTTCCGTATATGAGTACCTTAAGCTAGATTGACTTGCTAAATTTGTCGATTCTAGATGATTGGAGACCCTAGTCTGTTGCCAAATAAGTGTCAAGGTTAGTTGTGCTTTCATTTGGTGCTACCATGACTTGATGTCATTAAGATTCATCTTAGTATAGTACGAGCAATTGTGAATTCCCCCCCCCCCCACATATACACACCATGAAACACTCGAAATATTACTACATCTTAGTACTATATGTTTGCTAAGAACTTATTTCGGAATATTACCTGTATCAGGACTTTTCAATCGTATCAGAACTTAAATATAAGTCTCCAATCATTTAGTTTTTTTTTTTTTTTTTTTTTTTTTTTTTTTTTTTTTTTTTTTAATATTTAATATATGAACTATTTGTATATATAAAATAAAGTTGGACAAAAATGTGCACCCAACTCCACACCGTGGGTGAATTACTTTTTGAAACGTTAATGACACTCTTTCTAAACTATGTTCAATTCACAGCTTGCATAGATGGCGGCGATTACTGAACTATGTTCTTTCTAAACTATGTTCTTGACTTCTTTCTTAACTATTTTTTGTTATGTCACTCAGAGAATTAGATAAGTAGTTTCCATAAGCAATTCCAAACAGATTAACTAGATAAACAGTTCTAATTAGCAGACTCAGAAGGTGAAGTTGTTGGAGAAGAGCTTTGGATAATGCCAATTGAGGAGAATTTCTGGGAACGTATGAAGTCGGGTGTCGCCAATATGGCAAATAGTGGTGGCCCTCAAGGTGATTATGTTCTTGCAGTTCTTTTATTGAAGCATGTACAGTCGTGTAATTTGTTACCTACGTATTTTATACTTTTATAAAAACAAACATTGATGATACTAATAGTTGTGTTTGTTGATAAGAAAGCACGATGTTTGCGATTGTGAATTAATTAAACTATTCAGGTTCGTAGTGCACCTATTCCTTTGCTTCTAAATGTGTCCTTGGAATTTGAGGATTGTTTCCTCTTTTATTGAGCATTAGATTTTGTTTACCAACAATCATATTCATATATCAATTTAAGTTAATTATGAAAAATAATGTGGAAGGAGAGATGCGATCCCCTACAAAGGGGTGTAATTCTACAAAGTCTAAAAAGGAATCTCGTCCATCCAATTAGTCAAATATTTGACCAAAATCAATCCAACCGCTCTCATTCAAAAAAAAAAAAAAAACGCGACTTTCCTAAAAAAGGTTAAAACGGTAATTAACCCCACTTCTATCTTTCCTCAAAACCGCTCACTCTCACTCACAATTTCACGCACAATTTCATTTTCCGATCATTTTCTCTCAAAAATTGCGATATAAATTTGGGGAAAAATTAGGGTTTCATTTTCCGATCATTTTCCGATCATTTTCCGTTCAAAATGAGTAATCCAACTGGTAAGGATTAGATTAAATTGAAAAAATTAGGGTTTCATTCATGTTTTAATTATTTTTTTAACTGCATGCGTAATTTTTAGAAAAAAAATGAAAAAATGTATTTGCTTTTAAAAAATATGCATTTTATTATTATTTTTAATTTTAGATTTTGAAAAAATTAGGGTTTCATTTAGATTTTTTAGAATATAAAATGCATGCATAAAGAATTAGGATTATTTTATCAGTTTATTTATTTATTTATTTATTTTGATAATATGATTTTGATTTATTATTTTTTTTTATTTAGAATCTGGAAGAGAAAAGAGATCGAAACGATTCCAAGACCGGCCAGCTTTTACAGGTTTTTAAAAGTTTTTGGTTCATCATTTATTTTGCCGATTATCGATTGCCGATTATCATTAGTTAGAAGTGTATAATAAATAAAAATGAGGTTCAGTAGTTAAAATAGATGAAAAAAGTGTTTGTAACTTGATAGAAATATGGTTCATCAGTAGAATAATTGTTAAAATAGATTACAATGAGGTTCATCAGTTATTAGAATAGTTATCTGGTTAGATTAGACGTTGTGGATAAATTTTGTTAAAAATAGATTAAGAATAAGGTTCAGCAGTTAAAATAGATGAAAAAATTGTTTATAACTTGTTAGAAATATAGTTCATCAATAGAATAATTGTTAAAATAGATTACAATGAGGTTCATCAGTGATTAGAATAGTTATCTCGTTAGATTAGACGTAGTGGATAAATTTTGTTAGAAATAGAATAAGAATAAGGTTCAGCAGTTAAAATAGATGAAAAAAGTGTTTATAACTTGTTAGAAATATGGTTCATCAGTAGAATAATTGTTAAAATAGATTACAATGAGGTTCATCAGTTATTAGAATAGTTATCTGGTTAGATTAGAAGTTGTGGATAAATTTTGTTAGAAATAGATTAAGAATAAGGTTCAGCAGTTAAAATAAATGAAAAAAAGTGTTTATAACTTGTTAAAAATATATTAAGAATATGTTTCATCAGTAGAATAACTTGTTAAAAATAGATTAAAAAAAAGGTTCATCAGTAGAATAACTTGTTAGAATATATTAAAAAGAGGTTCATCAGTGATTACTTGTTAGAATATATTAAAAAGAGGTTCATCAGTGATTACTTGTTATCATTGTACAATTAGTACTAACTTGTTAGAATAAATTGAAAAGAGGTTCATCAGTTGTTATTTAGAATAAGGTTCAGCAGTTAAAAATTATATGAAAAAAAAATTTATAATTATTTTTCATTGAAAGATTGTTCATCAGTTGTTATTTTTTATTGTATAGGAAAGAAGCCTATGACGTTAACAATCTATTCTCCAAGTGATGACGACTTTGTTGAACACGCGTTTACTAATAAAAGAACTCGGGATTCATTGAAAGCTGATCAACCACTTCCTAAAAGAACACGGGGTTCATCAAATCCTGAAATCGCTGCTAAATCTTCCAAACCTTCCAAACCTTCAAAACCATCAGGTTCATCAAAAACTAATAAACGTATTCTCTCTGAAGACCTTAAGCCTGGATTAAGTCTTCGACAAATTCTCCCACCTAACCTAAAATTTTTTCCAAATGTTCTACTAAAAAATTTTCCCGGTCCATTATATGAAACAATTAAGAAAATAACAACGGACCAAAAAGAGGCAATATCAAGAATGGGTTTTAAATCATTGTTAGACTTTGAAATTAATGTCATGCCAAGTCGTTTAGGGTATTGGTTGCTTGAGAGGTTTGATGCTGAATCTGGAAATCTAACCGTCTTTGGTGATACTATACACATAACACCTGAGTTAATCCACCATACCTTCGGATTCCCAATGGGTCAGTATGCAGTTGATGTGCGTGATGTTGTTAAGGAAATATCAAATGAAGCATACATAGAATGGAAAAAACAATTCAAAGGTGTTCCTAGACTTTATGCAAACAAGGATTTGATGCCGGTAATTAAGAATCAAATTAGGAAAAATGATAGTGGAGACATATTTTTGAAAAACATAATATCATTGTTTTGTACTATTTTGTCTTATGTGGGAACGATGGGGACTTTGAATATTGGAGTCATCCCTTCTCTTACTGATATGGATCTTGTGAAACAATTGGACTGGTGCGAGTATGTGCTACATAATTTGAAGGACGAAAGGGAAAATTGGAGACCGGGAACAAGATTCTATGGTCCAATCTTGCTATTGGAGGTAATTACTATATACTTTATGTTCATCAGTTAATTTATAGGTTCATCAATTAGGTTATAGGTTCATCTGTTAGATTATAGGTTCATCAGTTAGTTTATCAGGTTCATCAGTTACATTTTTCTTAATTTAAGATTTACACTTAAAATTGTAGGTTATATTTGCCAATTCGCTGCTGAAGAAACCAAAATACCTAGCGTTTAATTACTGGAAAACAGAAAATTTGGAAGAATTGGAAGAGATGATGTTTGGCAAAATAAAGAAAGGAAGAGTTCCTAAAGCTGAAAAAGTGAAGAAAAAAGAAGAACCGGAAGAAGATCAAAAAGAAGAAAATAATGATGAGGAAAATAAAGAAGAAGAAGATCAAGAGGATGATGATGCAGAGGAAGATGATGATGAAGATAATAATGATGTTGAAGCTGCAGAAAATAATGATGATGATGATGATTCAGAGAACTTTGATGAACAGCAGATAGAAAATACTGGAGCAGAAATTCAATTGGAGGAAGAACCGAGGGGTGATGATGAAGACAAGATTGAATTGGCATATGAAGCTGGATCAAATTGGACTAGAGCTCATTTGAAGGATCACTCTCCTGTAAAGCCTGGACTACTCATGATTGAAGGTATGATCTATTATTTTATTTGGTTCATCACTTACTGTCCCGTATAATGTGTTTTTTTACGGATGATTGAATCTTTACACATTGTGTCTAAATTCAGATGCTAATATTCTGCCGATAAAAGATAGCGATGAGCCAGTAAAAAAAAAGAAGATTAGAAGAAAGAAACAAAAAACAAACGCTGATGAACCTTCTAATATAGGTATACATTTTACTATATGTTCATCAGTACTTTTTGTATGTGTCATCTTAAAAAAATGACATATTTTTTTATTTATTTATTTATTTTCTTTTTCAGATGTCAATCAAGGGAACAATTCAGAAAGGGAAGGTTCGATGCCTATAGAAGGTACACAAATTATAATCTGATGAACCTTATATTATATTCTTATTTTAAACATTTACCTAAAATAAGTTGTATATAAAATTAGTGGCTGATGGACCAATCCTTCTAATGCTGGAAGACAAACCACAAGAAGCAGAGGGGGGAAATGATCAAGAAGGTATGTATATAGACATTATTTATATTATATTATTGTTTTATAAGTAAATTTTTGTTATAAGTAAAAATTTGATGAACCTCAAAAATTTGTTGAAAATCTTGATGAACTTGAATATGTAAAATCTGATGAACTTGAACATTTGATGAACTTGAAAAAAAAAAATAACTTTTATAATCTGATGAACCTGTTATAACTTATGAAAAATGGTGTAAAACATGTAGGAAGAAAACAGAAAGCAAAAAGGAGTTCACTATCTCCTAAAAACCGCTATTCGATGAACATGTGCAAAAACATTGTTGGATACAAAAGGAAAAGAACATCAAAATCTCCAAAGACAGATGATGTTGGTGAGCAAGTGCCTAATGTTCATATAGATGATATTGAGGAGCATCAATGGGTTGATCAACAGGGTAAAAATCTATTATGTTTCATAACTTACATATTATCTGCAAAAATTTTGTATATATTTGAATTTCTTATAATTGGTTCATCAATTAGCAGATGATGATATTCAAATGATCGGAACAAATGAGGATATTCAAATGACCGGAAGTGATGAAAACACTGAAGTTGCTGAACCAATTACCGGAACCGATCAAACACCTGAAAATGGAAATGATGAACCTTCATCCTCAAGTATTAAGCTCACCCAACAACAGTTATCCGCAATGATTTTAGAATTTCAAGGGGAGTATTCCCAATTCAAATCAGCTGAGGTAAAATATATATAAACTTTAAAATGTTATTTGATTATAGGTTCTTCAAATATAGGTTCATCAGTTAATATAGGTTCATCAGTTTTAAGTTAATAAAGGTTCAAAGACTTAATTGATTATATTAATGACAGGAATTCAGTCACTCACTGAGGAACATGTTATGCTTATTTCAAGAGATGAAAATTAATATTGATGACATGCTAAGGGCTGGATTGGAGATGTACCCCGGAAATGAATCGTTGTTAGAAGTCCGAGACTGGATGAACAGTTTGGTAAACAGGACAACTTTTGAGAGCTCACAAACTGAAGATGAGAGCTCAATGCTGATGATAACGATGGGTGATGATAAGGATGCCTCCGAGGCAAAGGAAGCATCTAAACAAACTGATGAACCTCAAACAAAGGATGGCTCCGACGCTAAGGTTGCATCTAAGCAAACTGATGAACCTCAAATGAATCATGGCTCCGAGTTTACAGATGAACCTCAGACGGACAAACAAGCTGAGTTAACGTTAACTCAAATGTTCATGGATCCTGCCTTTTTGAAAGAATATGAAAAGATTGAACGTCAGGTAATAACCTTATTGATGAACTTATAACTGATTTGTTTTATGAACTTATTGATGAACTTATAATTTATTGATGAACTTATTAATTAACTTACTGATGAACATATAAAACAGTTGCATAGGCCAGAATTCCCGATATTCAATACGGAGCAATTTGAGAATAAGTCTTTGCCTTTGGTTTTGTATGAAGAAAAGAAAGACTTGGAGCAGTTATTGGATGAGTTGCTCAAAAAGACACCGTTCTTGCACACATCCTCAGAAAGGTTGAGCAAGACTAGTGATGACAATCTTTGGAGAAGAATTCAAGCAGAAGCTTTAGCATTGAAAAAAACATCACAAAAACATAAGAACTCTTCCCCACAAAATAAAGAATCGCCAAAGATGATAACACCGATATCATGTGCTCCCCCATCAGCAGAAGAAAAATTAAAATGTGAAGTACTAGATGAAGGTTTTTCCACGCCTCTAAAAGCCACGCCACTTAATTCTTTCAACACAATTGCTCGAAAGCTTAAAGTTCCTCAAACGGAAAAGAATATCAAAGAAGGTGAAGAAGGTTAAGAAGACTTGGAAAATATAAGAGAAAAAAGAAAAACAAAGCCTACTGAATCTCTAAAATCTCCGTATTTACAAAGAGTCGTTGTGATGAAGAACAAAGTACAAGACAATGAAAGAAAGGTGGCTGAAACAATATTCGCTGCAAGAGGAGATCTCGAGTAAGTAATATATATTAGGTTCATCAATTTAAAAATAATATTTCTATAATAAGTAGCTTCTTTATTTTTCTAAAATATTACCTTAAAATGAAATTGCAGTGATGTGTTATTTCATTCATACTTTGTTGATGGTCAAAGAATCCACTTTGAGAGCTTCAAAGAAGGGAATGAAATTAGTTCAGGAGTGATTGATATGTGGGCGTATATACATAACATGGCAGAAGAGAAAAGGAACGTAGGATCATTGAAGAAGCTATATGCCCACACATCAATGATTGTAAGTTACAATAATCTTTATCAATTATGATTCAATATTTGAAATCATGTACATATGCAAAAATCTTGACTTATATTGATGAACCTCAGACAAAAGAAATGGCCAATCTGTCTCACAACTCGAGAGCACTCACACAAAAGTTTAATGAAAACATGAAGAATCTTTTGTTTTTGTCTGTTTATGGATCTATCAGAGACATTGACCTGGTAAGCACTTCTATTTTACTAATTTGTTTTAAGATAAATAACTGATGAACCTTAATAAAACTGATGAACCTATAGTTAATTGATGAACCTCTATCTTTAACAGGCGCTTTTCCCGATGATGCTCGGTGACGATCACTACTACGTCGTCTGTTTCAACTTGAAAGAACCTCAAATCCATATTCTTGACAACATGCATCACAATCAATTAGTCAAGGATAGATATCAGAAAAAGCTGGTTAATTTGGTAAGAATGTTAGGAATATTAAATGTATGTTCATCAATATAGTTAAATTGAATCTCATTGTTTTTAATTTATTATTACAGAGATTTCAATTTATAAAGTTCTTGAAAGACAATGGGCATCCAAATTATCAAGCACTGAACAACTACAAAGTGGATCATATCAAATTGCCATGGGAAACCAAAAACAATTTCATTGATTGTGGAATTTTTGCCATGAGACACATGGAAACTTATTCAGGGAAAAAAGACTTTGATGCTGGGTTTGTAAAAGAAGGTGCTGAACAAGACAAACAGCTTGAAGACTTGAGAAAGAAGTACATGTCAAAGATTCTATTGTCCGACTACAATGAAAACAGACATGTAGTGGAGAGCGAGGTAGAAGAATATCATCGTTTACCTCTGAAGGAAAAGCGAACGCTCCAGCAGATGTCAAAAAAGAATATTGCAGAACGTGCCAGCGATTATTTCGAACGGGAAGCTAGTGCTCTTCTTCGACAGACCTAAAAACAATTTGATCTAATAGTTTGTTATGGTTAAAATTTTGGCAGTAGTAACCTAATCTAATTAGGGAATGTTCTAGTATAAATACTACTTTTTCGTTGGTTGTTATGGACAAGTTATTTTAGTTTAATAGAACTATCATTTTGTTATGTTAAATAAAATTGATGAACCTGAATTTACTTCTTGTTTGTTGATGAACCTTAATTTATTGATGAACCTGAAAAAAATTATTAAATTTGATTAACTTTTGATGAACTTTAATATGTAAAAAATGATATGGACAAGTTATTTTAGTTTAATAGAACTATCATTTTGTTATGTTAAATAAAATTGATGAACCTGAATTTACTTCTTGTTTGTTGATGAACCTTAATTTATTGATGAACCTGAAAAAAATTATTAAATTTGATTAACTTTTGATGAACTTTAATATGTAAAAAATGATAAACCTCTAAAATTTGATGAAAATCTTTTAAATGAAAGAACATAAATTTTTTTTAGAAACTTTGATAATTATAATGACACTGTTATAATTTAAAATTGATGAACCTCTAAAATTTGAAGAACTTTTATCTCAACTTTATAAGTAAAACTGATGAACTTTATAATAGTTTCTCCCACAAAGCTTCAAACTCATCAGGCTCTATTCTATCAGTCCAAACAATATCCGATATTCTTCGTTTAAAAGTTTCATCTTTAGCTAGATCAGGACCAACCTACAAAAATCAAGATGAACCTTATTGTATAAATGATGAACATTATTATATAAATGATGAACATTATTCTATCAGTCCAAAACAATATCCCATAAAATGATGAACATTATATTGTAAAACTATCTGATGAACCTTTAAATTATAAGTAACTAATAAACAAAAATAATTAAAAAAAAATACATTGATGAACATACCTTTGAAGTCAACTTCTGCATGATATGCCACATGCATAATCTATGACGAGATAACGGGAAAACTGTCTCTATAGCAACTTTCATTGATGCGTCCTGATCAGTAACAATAACCTTTGGTGCTCGCACGAAGGCTCTTTGAAAACATTCAAGCAACCAAATGTAAGATTCTTTAGTCTCCGACGACAGCAACGCAGCTCCATATGTAACACAATTATTATGATTGTCGATCCCAGTAAATGGTACAAAAACCATTTTGTACCTATCAAAAATAAATGATAAACATTATTATAAAACCGATGAACCGTTATAATATAATTGATGAACCATTTCAATTCAATACCTTTCAACAAAATCAGTTTATACAATCAAATACAGCAGCTTTGTAATACTGATAAACTTATTTACACCAACTTTAAAAAATTTTGTTTAAAAAATACTGATGAACCATTTAAATTCAACAACATCAACTTATAACAATCAAATACAACAACTTTAAAAAAATTAAATGTTTCTAGCTTCAAATGTTTCCCCAGAAATGGTCGCTGGTGACTCTGCGTAGGCTTTGAAACTCTTTAATAATCTCAAAACACACATAAACTGCCAGAACAAGATGATGTGCAACGCGAATTAACTTTTATACCGTTGACCATCATCTTGTTGCAGCAAAGTTTTTGTGTGTTTGAGCTTATCAATGAGTTTCAAAAAGCTACTCACACTCACCCAACGACCACTCCGAGGAAACAATTAAAGCTAGAAACATGACCTATTACACTCATTTCATCATAATTTAAAAGATATGAAAGAGATAAAGAGATATGATATGTGGGGTAGAGGAAAAAATATAGAATAGTTGGGATGGAGGATTTTCTGATAAAGAGATAGGATATGTGAGGTAGAGAGATAAGAAAAGTGGATTTTCTGATAAATAGATAAGATACGTGGGGTACAATCAAATAACAATATCTATCTTATCTTAAAATACAGATGAACCTATTAATTAAAAGATGTTCATCAGTTGAAAAATAAAAAAAACATATATAAAATGAACTTACTTATTAGTCCTGAATGTAGCATCAAATGACATAACATCACCAAAAGCATAATAATTCCTTTTTGCGTACTCATCGGTCCAAAAAAGATTCGTCAACGCGTTATTCTCACCAGTTTGATACTCAAATGAAAAATTAGGAAGAAAATCCTTCTTGTTCAATAACATCTCAACTAACATCTGAGCATCATTCTTACCAATGAAATCAAGCACATCTCTCCTATAGTTTTTACAATCAACCGAACTAACCCCAATAAAATCGTAGTCCCCATAAATCTGCCTAAGTAAATGAAAGCCCTTCACTGGACCAAGATTCACTTGAGATGCTTGATATAGAAAAACTTGCTGAGTATAAGAAACATCACGAGACGAAACCAGAAAAACACTATCTTCCTGACTAACTAGGCTATGGTTATGACCCTCAACAAATTCATAACACCAATATCCTTTTCCTTCAACATACCTCACACGTAAAACAGCCTTACAATCAGTACGCTTAGATGGATGTTTCCTATGTTTTCTCTTTGATCCAACTTTCTTTGGGGCAGGATTTATACCTTCTTTACTACAAACAAAATATTGTAGATCAGGATTATTGTCCTTATTCTTCGTAGATTTATAATGTTGACCTAAACGAATCTCAAAACCTGCTCTTTTTGCATAATCTTTGTAATACTCATAAGCCTGCTCCAGAGAATGATACATGATACCATAAGCCGGCTTCTCACCATCAGGAATATCAGGAATCCATAACTTCTCACCCCCCTCCTCAGAAACAATACCAACAGAATATGGAACAACTTCATAATCATCATCTGAAAAAATATATATACAATGAATGACTGATGAACCAAAAACACTTTATCACTGATGAACCTCATTATTATATATTATTACAATCAATAATTGATGAACCAAGACAAATAAAATTGATAACATTTTATAACTGATGAACCTCATTTTAATCCATTCTAAAAAGTTATTCTAATGAATCTGCAGCCTCTAATTAAACCACGATAAATAGCAATTACTGATGAACCTCATTTTAATCCGTTCTAAAAAGTTATTCTAATGAATCCACAGCCTCTAATTAAAACCACAATAACTATGAATTACTGATGAACCTCATTTTAATCCGTTCTAAAAAATTACTCTAATGAATCCACAACCTATAATTAAACCATCATAACTAGCAATCACTGATAAACCTCATTTTAATCCGTTCTAAAAAGTTATTCTAATGAATCCACAGCCTCTAATTAAAACCACAATAACTAGGAATTACTGATGAATCTCATATTAATCCGTTCTAAAAAATTATTCTAATGAATCCGCAACCTATAATTAAACCATCATAACTAGCAATCACTGATGAACCTCATTTTAATCCATTCTAAAAAATTATTCTAATGAATCCGCAACTTCTAATTAAACCACAATAACTAGGAATTACTGATGAACCTCATTTTAATCCGTTCTAAAAAATTATTCTAATGAATCCGCAACCTATAATTAAACCATCATAACTAGCAATCACTGATGAACCTCATTTTAATCCGTTATAAAAAATTATTCTAATGAATCCGCAACTTCTAATTAAACCACAATAACTAGGAATTACTGATGAACCTCATTTTAATCCGTTCTAAAAAATTATTCTAATCAATCCGCAATCTATAATTAAACCATCATAACAAGCAATCACTGATGAACCTCATTTTAATCCGTTCTAACAACTTATTCTAATGAATCCGCAACATCTAATTAAAGCACAACAAATATCAATTATTGATGAACCTCATTCTAATATGTTCTAACAAGTTATTCTAATGAATCCGAACCTCTAATTAATCCAGAATAACGAGAAATAACTAATGAACCTCATTCTAATATGCTTTGATGAATCCACATCATACTAAGCAAACAATGCAGGCATAATATCTTCAAAAAACTAATTGATGAACATAATAAAAAATAACTGACCTTGATTAAACACATGAGAAACACTCTCAGCCATCAGAAACTGATTTAACAATAAAAAATCCCCAAATTTGAACGGTTAAAACCCTAATTTTCTTCCAATAGACCAATTGAATACTCAAAACCCCCAATTGTCTTCCAATTAATCAATTGAATGATTAAAACCCTAATTCTATTGCAATTAAGCAATCCAACGGCTAATTCGAAGCCGATATGAACAATTAACACGATTTGAAGAAATATTAACGATTCAAATAAAGGAATATGAATTGAGAACAAAAAAGCCCTAATTTTGCAAAATATGAACAAATGAAAGAATAAAAAAAATGTAAAATTGAATGAATGAATGAATTGAATCGAAATCATTGTGTAAATTCGTTTATATATAGCCGGAAAATTGAAAGAATCAAAGAAGAGAGATCGTAAAAAGGAAAGATTATCAGATAAGAGAAAGAAGAAAGAGGGAAAGAGAGAAAAAAGCGAGAGGGTGTAACAATTCGCAATTTCAGGTTAATTTCTATTTTCGGAAATTTTTACTATTCATGTTACTATTCATTTCTTTCTGAAATTTTCCCGAAAGTTGATTTTTATTTCATATTCTCGAGTGATAAATCATTTCCATGGCAAATTAAATGTTTGACATTCGTCAGATCAGTTTCGTGAAAGTTATTAAGGAAATACACAGAATTACCCGTTTTAGGGTAAAACGTCAATCAGAAATTCCACGCACAACGAAATTTGATCCCGTCAGGTGACCCCACATCAGAAAAATGTTTAACACATTCATGATTTATTTGAGAATAAATCATAACTGAGAAAAATCATGGCCCAAATAAACTTCGGCCGTGAAAAACTGGAATTTTCAGTTTTACGCGTTTTTACTCAGCCGTAACCCTAGCCTTTACCTGCACCGCATTTCTAAGATGATTTGAGCTTTCAACTTATTTAAATAAGTCAACATATTTTTCCCTCCTCCATTGACTAAAAATCATTCTTTGATTTTATAAGTCATCGCGTGATTTTTAGGCTTCCGGTTTGATGTCTAAAAGACATTTAAGACCAACCGACACCAGACTGAGCCCAGTCTAGACATTATAAATCATTTTAAATCATTTTTAGCATATTAGAAAAGTAACATTTTACTTTTCTCAGTTTTACGCAATATTCGTACATTTTACGTATTACGCGTTTTAGACCCGTGTTTCCAGCTTTTAGCAGGTTTTACCACCCAAATGGAACTTATCACCCATTTTATATTTTATTATGGGACTTATGAACATTTCTAACAATACTTTAAAGTTTCATAATTTTACGACACCCGGTTTTACGTTTTGAGGCCTAATCATTTACGGTTGGCATTTCCCGGAGTCAAAATGCATCAAATATCTAGATATCATCCAAGCCAAGCCACCTCACCCCCCCCTTATCCTCTTTGAACCGCCAATGGGGGGGGGGAGTCACACTCTTGGTGGCTTGATCTCATGGCTTGTTGGTCTAGGATGGTTACATGTGTTTTTGGCATAAAAATATCCTAAGTTTTGTAACCTCCTCAAGAGCATATATATACCCCCTCCCCTCTCCTTATGGCCGGCCATCAAACACACCACAACACTCTCTCCTTAGCTTATTTCTTACTAATTTGTTGCAAGGTTCAAGTGAAGTTCAAGTATAGAAACCCTAGATAGCTTATTTCTTACCAAAAATCTTCCAAACCCTAACATACTTGGTGTTTTCTCTTGAGTTTAAATCTACTCAATACACCTCAACCTTTATCATCTATCTTTCAAGAATACTAAGAGTAGAAAGGTTGCTTGAAGTGAAAAGGGTTGAAGCATGTCTATCAAAGTCCATTTCCTTACTAGTTACTCCTTTCTTTAATTAGAAAGCCTAAAGTTGTAAGCCTAAACCTAACATGCTTCTTGTTTATTTATCATGTTCATCTCATTTATATGTTATTCTTGCTATATTATGTGTTGTGATTATGTCCATGATGAATCATGATGAGTAAAAGATGTTGTTGTAATGACTTATTGAAACAAGTTACTAAAACAAGCAAACTAGTGAATATCTTGGTATAACCTGATCAAAATGGTAAAAATTTTATATTGGATTATTACATATTACAGTAGAGGACTTAACAAGAAAACCATAGCAATTTGAACCACCTAAAAAGAGTAAACGAGTCAAAAGTTATGGCGATTTGAAGTTACCAAAGATTTCCGGCAAAACTGCCTAAATGTTTCTGTGATTTCTGTGACAGAACCTAAAACACGCAAAAAGAGGCCTTTCTGGTCCGATTCATGAAAAAGTTAAAACACGAAAGTTGTCCGGAATCACGTTTTCATTCAGGATCAAAGAGGCTCAAGCCTTGAAAACGCCTTCTGAGTGAGATATTTCTCAGTTTTCTTAACAGCTATTTACATATTTTAAGTTACTAAGTTATTGTCATACTTTCAAAGGAATAAAAGGTATTATGACCTATAACCAAGACCACCACCATGGCTAGAACCAAGGTAGTGTCTCATGACCATGGAACAAGGACCAAAGGTCATGGCTAGGCCATGACGAAATGACCAAACCAACTTACAAAGGCGTAAACATGAAACAATGAACTTGGCGATAACATGAATTTGTATCTACTTCACCTAAAAGGAAACCATGAGATTTTACCAAGACAAATGGTCACACAAGACTTATAAAACTACCCCTAATAACAATCTTCATGTACTATAAACTTTCCTAAGTTTATACAAATATCGGACATGTAACTTTTTCGGATCAAAACTTATATCTATATACTTTATCAACTACTACAATAGTAGGGAGCTTCATGTGAGGAGTTCATTATGTAAGCCGTCGAGATGAGTTGTGGATTTACGAATTAAAGTGTCCTGGCTCCTCGAACGCTTACTAACATGACTTCTGAAATATGTTAGCCCGAACGGTAGTAAACGATATACCAAAACATACATGTTCATAAATCTTTCTTACAAAGACTTACAAATATACATCATACCTCATCATGGACTAAATGCAATATATATATATAGGCACTCCGTTATATTCTTTACACAAATCCTAAGTCGCAACATTCTATTCTAGGTTGCTCGTAGAAACCTACACGATCCGACTATCACCTTCGTTACTTGCTATCTTGTTTAAGGTGAGTTCATAGCCCCGCTTACATTACTTTAATGTTTTACAAACCCTTGGGGGAAATACATGCTACTTTTAAACCGAACACAATGCTTTGAAACTGTATGCTGCCTGATTGTTTTATTATTACTAAGTACCTACCTTGCCAATCCTAGGCCCCATCATGAACCATTTAATCACTAGTATTAGTGAGCGCGAGTATTGTGAATAGGCCTATTGGGATTGACGAATCCCATTTGTTTGAGCAGTTAGTTCAAATGAATGCACTATATTTGAAACATTAAGTATGACGGCAAAGTACTTACCGGGGCAACATAACCACCGATTGATATTGGTACCCGTTAACGTATTGGTTGCATGAGCTTAGTACATAATAATAACTGTTTTGTTTTCTAACATGAGTATGAGTCTAATTAACTCATTACTACCAACATATTGTGTTCAACCGTTAAACAAACTCTATGAATTTCACTCAACCTTTGTGTTGACCTCTTAAGCATGTATTTCAGGTCCATGATAATCAAGAATGGAGCGGGAAGGGCACGTACCGAAGGAAGAAGGCTATAAACAATTATGTCATTCTATAAAAACATCATAGACCTTATATTGATGTGTTTTGAAACAATGCAACATTTTGGGACCTCACTATGTAAACTTTGATATATTTGAATAATATGAATGACAACTCTTTTATTACGATTCGTTTAGAGATCGTTTTCTATTATTATGACTGTTGTGCCGTCGAGTAACACCCAAGTTGAATTCCGCTGCATCATGAATTGGGGGTGTTACAGATTGGTACCAGAGCCATGGTTATAGAGAAACGGGTCTAAATGAGACCTAAACTATAACTACAATAACAAGCAAAAACATTTTTATAGCCTTCCGATCTTCGTGCCTTCCATCCTCCAGAAGATTATGGACTTATTACACATGTTATGCTACATGAACATATTTGTATATTGTCATATGCACATTTCCTTAGTTGAGCATTTTCCATAAACATTTGATTATTTTTGACATCATAATACTAATTGTAGACATCATGTCCGCACCTCCATCTCCCGATCATCTTCCTGCTATGCCTGAGTATTTACCAATTCTTCCCGGACCCAATGATCCTTATTTTGAACCAATTGATTACGACGACGAGGAAGAACCTTACGAGGATCTAGATGTAGATTCGGACGAAGATCCTGAAATGGATATGGACATAAACATCGATGATTACGAAGAGGATCATGAAATGAATGTTGACATCGAAGGCATCGATGACATTGAGGAAGCGGAGGAACTATTAGTAGTGCCACATTTATCACCATTGACATCTCCACCTCCGGTTTCACCAATTTCATCCGAATCTAACCGTACCACTCCAGCTCAAGTTCCGAATTCTACTCACCAAGCCGGTGGAACATCTACATTTACACATATGTTCGCAAACTCAGCTCAATACGAAATCTACTCTTTGAAACAAGCTCTCCACCTGACCCAACTCAAAGTTAAATGTATGGCAACTCAAATGCACGAAAGTATGTCCAAGGTAAATTCTGCCAGAATGGACGCCATGAATGCCCGAGATGAACTATATTGGTTTAAGCTTGACATGAGCTATGTCAAGAGGGACTTGACTCATCTTGGGGAAAATGTCTTAAATCCTCTAACCGGCCTGGATAACGTCAAGGATAGACTCACTTTGGTTGAGAAAGCCCAAGAACAGGATGCGGTTCAAATTCACAAACTACTTAACCACCTAAATACCGCCGAAATCCGGTTAGATGTTGCAAACTTTGATAGGTATCAACTTAGGAATGATTTGTGTGGAATGCAAACTCAAATGAGTTCCATACAACAAAGGCTATACCGAAAGGATGTCAAAGAATACCGTCCGAACGAAAGTGTAGATGTGTTAGCAACACGCGGAAATAATAATCCGACCGGACAACAACAACCTCTCAACCGACGTTAGACTAGTGTTATAGTACTAGTTAGCTTTTGTACAACGTTGTAATTACTAACTGAAAGTATCAGTTAGTAAGTTTTGAATGAACTTGTAATAAGTTCGATTTTGTAATCAACGTTATATAAATAAAACTCTTGTTTTATATACTATCATGTGTTATGTTGCTTTTAAGTTTCAACATTATTATCCTATCATCCTTATCAAATTGTGCTCATTTCACAACTCTCTAATTACAACGTATCTTTTGAACAATAGAACCATGGCGCCAAAGAAAAAGACCCCACCACCAACGATGACGCAAGCCGCCATCCGCAAACTGGTAAAGGATAGTGTCAATGCAGCACTTGTTGCAGAACGTGCAGCCGTAGCTGCAGCAGCTGCCGAAGCCACCACAGCTGCTGGTGCTGCTGATGCTGCAGCAGCCGCCGATGCTGCAGCAGCTGCTGATGCTGCAGCAGCTGCTGATGCTGCAGCAGCTGATGAAGCCGCCATTGCTGCGGAAGCTGCAAGAATTGCCAGTCTTAACCTTGGAGGACCTACCCCTCCGGTGACCAATGTTACTACAGTACCAAGGGGTTGCTCGTTCATTTCCTACCTGAAATGTGAACCCCTCAAATTCAAGGGTACTGAAGGGGCTGTGGGTTTGACCCGTTGGTTCGAAAAGGCAGAATCGGTGTTCATTGTTAGTAAATGTATCGAGGGGGATACAGTTCAGTATGCCACAAGTACTCTGTTGAATGAGGCCTTGTCCTGGTGGAACTCAATTGCTCAACCCATGGGCATTGAGAATGCCTACAAAATTACTTGGGCTAATTTGAAACAAATGATGATCAAGGAATACTGTCCACGCAGTGAGATACAAAAGTTGGAAGTTGAGTTCTGGGATCATACGGTTAAGGGAAATGATATCATGACCTACAACCGTAGATTCCAGGAACTGAGGATACTTTGTCCAGCAATGGTTTCCCCAAAGGAAAAATTGTTGGAAAGGTATATTTGGGGTCTACCATCAAGCATACAGGGGAATGTGACTTCGGCAAATCCCAAAGAACTTGATGAGGCTATGCGGATGTCCCGTAGTCTCATGGATCAAGTGGTACGTATGTTGGAAACCCGCAAGCAAAACAACCTCAACACCAACCTCAACACCAACAACACCAACAACAGCAATGCCAACAATCCCAACAACTCCAACTACCGTAAAAACAACAACAACAAGAACAACAACAACAAACGACCATATGATGGTAACCGTGGGAATAATAACAACAACAACAACAACCAAACCCGAAACAACAACCACCACAATCAACAGAACAAGAGACAGGAAGCCGCAACGGCTTATGTTGCTGCACCAGCTGGTGGTAGGTACGTGGGTAATCAACCACAATGTACCAAATGCAATTACCATCACGAGGGTCCTTGCCCGGCCAAATGCCACAAGTGCCAAAAGCCCGGACATCTTGCCAAAGATTGTAGAGGCAAGGGTATAGCTACTGGGGCTAACACACAGCCCATAGTTACATGTTTCGGGTGTGGTGAAAGGGGACACTATAAGAACAACTGTCCTCAAAACCAAGGACCCCAAGGCGGAGGTGCTCGTGCTAGAGCCTATGTCATAGGAAAGGAAGAACCACACCAGGACCCGAACGTGGTTACCGGTACGTTCCTACTCAATAATATTCCTGTTAAAGTATTATTCGATTCTGGTGCTGATATGAGCTTTATATCTACTAGAATTGCGCCCTTACTTGATATTCCATCAATTACTTTAACCACTAGTTATAATGTTGAGCTAGCTACCGGTGACTTAGTAAATACCAATACCGTAATCCCAAACTGTACCCTTAATCTCTTAGACCACCCCTTTAACATCAATCTTATGCCAATCGAACTCGGAAGTTTCGATGTTGTTATTGGCATGGATTGGTTGTCTAAACATCAAGCTAACATTATTTGTGGTGAAAGAGTTGTACACATTCCATGTGACAATGAAACTTTGATCATTCGTGGTGATCAAAGTGGAACTCGAATAAACATCATCTCATGTATCAAAACCATGAAGTACATTGAGAAGGGATGTTATGCTTTCTTAGCCCACGTAACAGAAAAGAAAACCGATGAAAACGTCTCGAAGATGTTCCTATTGCCCGTGAGTTTCCTGAAGTCTTTCCAGAAGACTTACCCGGACTACCACCAAATCGTCAAATAGAGTTCAGAATTGATTTAATACCAGGAGCGGTGCCAGTTGCCCGCGCACCATACCGGCTAGCACCTTCAGAGATGCAAGAACTATCAAATCAATTACAAGAACTTGCGGACAAGGGATTTATTCGACCCAGTTCCTCACCTTGGGGAGCTCCAGTTTTATTCGTGAAAAAGAAAGACGGGTCATTACGCATGTGTATTGACTATCGTGAACTAAACAAATTAACCATAAAGAACCGATACCCACTACCAAGAATTGATGATTTATTCGATCAATTACAAGGTTCAACCTATTACTCAAAAATCGACCTACGTTCAGGTTACCACCAAGTTAGAGTTCGTGATGAAGACATTCCAAAAACAGCCTTTAGGACACGATATGGTCACCACGAATTCCAAGTGATGCCATTTGGGTTAACTAATGCACCGGCAGTATTCATGGATCTCATGAATCGGGTGTGTAAACCATATTTGGACAAATTCGTGATCGTATTCATAGACGACATTCTCATTTATTCCAAAAACAAAGTAGAACACAAAGAACACCTGAGAACAATTTTAGGACTACTCAAGGAAGAGAAATTGTATGCGAAGTTTTCCAAATGCGAATTTTGGATTCAATCCGTACAATTCCTTGGGCATGTGATTGACAAGACCGGTTTACATGTCGATCCCGCTAAAATTGAAGCTATCAAAAACTGGCCAACACCTACCACACCTACAGAAATTCGGCAATTTCTGGGTTTAGCCGGGTATTACGGAAGGTTTATTGAAGGATTTTCCTCAATAGCAAAATCTTTGACTAAGCTAACTCAGAAAGACAAGAAATATGTGTGGGATGAAAACGAAGAAAAAGCTTTCCAAACCCTCAAACAGAAACTTTGTAGTGCTCCTATCCTAGCATTGCCCGATGGGATAGAAGATTTTGTAGTCTATTGTGATGCATCGCACCAAGGGTTAGGTGCCGTATTGATGCAACGCGATAAGGTCATGGCTTATGCATCAAGACAACTCAAGGTTCATGAGGAAAATTACACCACTCATGACTTAGAGTTAGGAGCTGTGGTCTTTGCACTAAAAATCTGGAGACACTATCTATACGGTACTAGATGTACTGTGTACACCGATCATAAAAGTCTACAACACATTTTGGACCAAAAAGAACTAAACATGCGACAACGTCGTTGGTTGGAATTACTTAGTGATTATGACTGCGACATTCGTTATCACCCAGGAAAAGCAAACGTAGTAGCCGACGCACTAAGCCGAAAGGAACGGGTTAAACCTTTACGAGTCCGAGCCTTAGTTTTAACCATAAATTCCAACTTTCCTACCCAAATCCTTCACGCTCAAGCTGAGGCGGTGAAACAAGAAGACATCCAAAAGGAGAGGTTGGATGGCATGATACAAAAGAAATTCGAAACCCGTTCCGATGGAACTCTATGCTTCCAAGGTCGAAGTTGGTTACCACTTTATGGTGGCCTACGAGACTTGATCATGCATGAATCACATAAGTCTAAATACTCCATACATCCAGGATCTGATAAAATGTATCATGATCTTAAGTTACTCTATTGGTGGCCGAACATGAAAGCCGACATTGCAACATACGTTAGCAAATGTCTTACCTGCTCCAAAGTAAAAGCCGAACACCAAAAACCATCCGGTCCATTGCAACAACCAGAAATTCCTACCTGGAAATGGGAAAGAATTACTATGGACTTCATTACCAAGCTCCCAAAAACATCAAGCGGTTATGACTCCATTTGGGTCATAGTTGATCGCCTTACAAAATCCGCACACTTTATACCAATCAAGGAGACTTACAAAATGGAACAACTAACCTGACTGTACGTCAAAGAAATAGTCTCAAGACATGGTGCACCGATATCCATCATATCCGACAGAGATGGTAGATTTACTTCCAATTTCTGGCAGTCACTCCAAGGCGCCTTTGGAACAAATCTAGACATGAGTACAGCGTACCACCCTCAGACCGATGGTCAGAGTGAACGAACTATTCAAACACTTGAAGATATGCTTCGAGCTTGTATAATAGACTTTGGAAAAGGATGGGATACTCATCTACCATTAGTCGAATTTTCCTACAACAACAGCTATCATACAAGTATTCAAGCAGCTCCATTTGAAGCACTTTATGGTCGAAAGTGTCGTTCACCTGCTTGTTGGGCTGAAGTGGGAGAAGTTCAACTCACTGGACCAGAACTCATCCGTGAAACAACGGATAAGATTGTACAAATCAAAAATCGGTTACAAGCCGCAAGAGATCGACAGAAAAGTTATGCCGACACACGACGCAGACCCCTAGAATTCCAAGTCGGAGATAGGGTTATGCTAAAGGTATCGCCTTGGAAAGGCTTGATACGATTTGGTAAACGAGGAAAACTAAACCCAAGATACATCGGACCATTCAAAATCCTAGCCAGGGTTGGTCCTGTGGCGTACAGACTTGAGCTTCCTTCAGAACTCAGTAGTGTACACCCCACTTTCCATGTATCTAACCTAAAGAAATGCTTATCGGATGAATCACTTGTGATTCCACTCGATGAAATTCAACTCAATGACGATCTTCAATTTATTGAGGAACCCGTAGAAATCATGGACCGAGAGGTCAAACAACTCAAACAAAGCCGTATACCAATTATCAAAGTTCGTTGGAACTCACGACGTGGTCCTGAATACACATGGGAACGAGAGGACCAGATACGAAAGAAATACCCACACCTTTTTACCAACGAAGCTTCTACTTCCAACGCTAATTGATCTCCGGGACGGAGCTCTCATATGGGGTGGAGACTGTAACAATTCGCAATTTCAGGTTAATTTCTATTTTCGGAAATTTTTACTATTCATGTTACTATTCATTTCTTTCTGAAATTTTCCCGAAAGTTGATTTTTATTTCATATTCTCGAGTGATAAATCATTTCCATGGCAAATTAAATGTTTGACATTCGTCAGATCAGTTTCGTGAAAGTTATTAAGGAAATACACAGAATTACCCGTTTTAGGGTAAAACGTCAATCAGAAATTCCACGCACAACGAAATTTGATCCCGTCAGGTGACCCCACATCAGAAAAATGTTTAACACATTCATGATTTATTTGAGAATAAATCATAACTGAGAAAAATCATGGCCCAAATAAACTTCGGCCGTGAAAAACTGGAATTTTCAGTTTTACGCGTTTTTACTCAGCCGTAACCCTAGCCTTTACCTGCACCGCATTTCTAAGATGATTTGAGCTTTCAACTTATTTAAATAAGTCAACATATTTTTCCCTCCTCCATTGACTAAAAATCATTCTTTGATTTTATAAGTCATCGCGTGATTTTTAGGCTTCCGGTTTGATGTCTAAAAGACATTTAAGACCAACCGACACCAGACTGAGCCCAGTCTAGACATTATAAATCATTTTAAATCATTTTTAGCATATTAGAAAAGTAACATTTTACTTTTCTCAGTTTTACGCAATATTCGTACATTTTACGTATTACGCGTTTTAGACCCGTGTTTCCAGCTTTTAGCAGGTTTTACCACCCAAATGGAACTTATCACCCATTTTATATTTTATTATGGGACTTATGAACATTTCTAACAATACTTTAAAGTTTCATAATTTTACGACACCCGGTTTTACGTTTTGAGGCCTAATCATTTACGGTTGGCATTTCCCGGAGTCAAAATGCATCAAATATCTAGATATCATCCAAGCCAAGCCACCTCACCCCCCCTTATCCTCTTTGAACCTCTAATGGGGGGGGAGTCACACCCTTGGTGGCTTGATCTCATGGCTTGTTGGTCTAGGATGGTTACATGTGTTTTTGGCATAAAAATATCCTAAGTTTTGTAACCTCCTCAAGAGCATATATATACCCCCTCCCCTCTCCTTATGGCCGGCCATCAAACACACCACAACACTCTCTCCTTAGCTTATTTCTTACTAATTTGTTGCAAGGTTCAAGTGAAGTTCAAGTATAGAAACCCTAGATAGCTTATTTCTTACCAAAAATCTTCCAAACCCTAACATACTTGGTGTTTTCTCTTGAGTTTAAATCTACTCAATACACCTCAACCTTTATCATCTATCTTTCAAGAATACTAAGAGTAGAAAGGTTGCTTGAAGTGAAAAGGGTTGAAGCTTGTCTATCAAAGTCCATTTCCTTACTAGTTACTCCTTTCTTTAATTAGAAAGCCTAAAGTTGTAAGCCTAAACCTAACATGCTTCTTGTTTATTTATCATGTTCATCTCATTTATATGTTATTCTTGCTATATTATGTGTTGTGATTGTTGGAATTATTATATCATGACAATCATATTAATATACCAAGAACATCAAAGTGAGCATGAGCGGAAGCAATTATAATAGATCGAATAACATGTAATTAATTAATCTTTAATTTAAATAGTAAACATACCGTAGTGATTCTAGCCCGAACAAGAATCAATGCAATCTTCCGGAACCAATGAACCCTAATTAGGGTTTATGAGGATTATATGAATTACCCCTTACCGTTTTGTAATTCAATCCAAGAATCAAACAATAGTGTGTTTGATTTACGTTCTTGTACACACGTACTAATTCAAGGAAAAGATTATGCAAGTAATTATCACAAAACAATTTTTAGATGCAAGAAATCGAAACCCTTAGGGGTGTTCGGTTTGATGATCGACCAAAGAAAAGGAGAAGGAGAGAAAACCCAATTTGTGTGTGTACAAGTTATGAGAAAACTCTTAACCTTGGGTTTGCTTATATACTAGAGATTACTTGGAGCTCAAGGCACAAAGGAGGTGGGTTCCTCCTTGTGGCCGATCGGTTGGAAGCCCAAGATGGGTGTTCCGGAACCTTCTTTTGTTTCCAAGTATTGTCTAGTAATTAGTTTCCTAATCTTCGTTAAATAATTAATTAGTCATTAATCAATAACACTAATTATTATTTAATTGTTTTGTATTTAATAATTAATTATAACATTTTATAAATAATTATTACATTTCCTCTTCATACGTATTGTGTGCAATCCCGTAATCTCAAGTTCGATCCTAACACACAACTATTATTATTTTGTCTATAAAACTAACAGCTCCCACTTAGACATATCATAATAGTGTGATCACATCGATTAGCGTCTTGCAACACGTCGATGCCTCTAGTACAACTTGAGTAAGGCTCCTGGAAAACCTTTTAATGATTTCTCATTATTATTATCCCTTTGTTTCTAATACTACGTTAATAAGGATATGGATCTAGGTCATTCCTTAATTAACCATTATGTTTCTCGTTCTTAGAAATTGACAAGATTACCAAATCTTTTGAACCTTTCATAAAAGACCTTGGGCGTGGCCACGCAAACACCTTGACAACCCTACGAGGGGCCCAGCAGTATTAAACTCCAAAAATTAATTTGAAGGAACAAATTCTTTATTGACTACAAGCAAAACACACAAACTTTGTAACACTTCCGAAAACAACCCTTATGACTACCAGTTACGTATAGCGTTAAGTTGTTCCACAAAAATGTACTACATTCATGACCGTTATCTTATATCTCAAGTCTAAGGATAACTTCTTATGATTTACTTAATGACAAGATCCATAAAGTAACATCATATAGTTGGGATAAGTCCTATATTCAGTATCATCGAATATCATCTGAAATGACATGACTACGCATCAATATACTTAAGTATATTATATCAACTTCAGATTTTTCTTAATTCAATAATATTCCCATATTATTAACTGACAATGGACAATTTAGAATAACTCTTATTCATGGATTTAAACATGCAAAAATAGGACAACAATAATTAATAACAGAAATAAACATACCAACATACTTTATTTCATTAAAATAATAATTGTTTACAATATCCTTTATCCAAATACTAATCACAGTTATGCATGAAACTACTAGCTAATTTAAGTCCAATTCCATTGGCTAATTCATTAAGCTTCTCTTTCGCCAAAGCCTTAGTGAATGGATCAGCTAAGTTATCATCTGTGTGAACCTTCAACAGATTTATTTCACCTTCGTCAACCTTTTCACGAACAAAGTGATACTTCCGTAGAAAATGTCTGGTGCCTCTCATGACTCCAGGTTCATTGGCAAATATGATTGCAGCAGAATTGTCACAATACATATTAATAGGTAATTCAATTGAAGGCATAACACCAAGCCCAGAAACGAATTTCCTAATCCAAACAGCCTCCATAGCAGCTTCCGAAGCAGCAATGTATTCAGCTTCTGTTGCAGACATCGCAATTGTACTCTGCTTCTTGCTCCTCCAATCTACAGCTCCTCCATTGATAACAAAGACATAACCCGTCTGAGACTTCGAATCATCTTTATTACTTTGAAAGGATGCATCACAGAAACCTGTAACACAAAGATCTGCAGATGGATTTCCACCATAAACCAAAAACATATCTTTTGTATTTCTTAAATACTTAAGAATATGTTTAACAGCAATCCAATGTTTTTCACCTGGATTCTGTTGAAATTGACTGGTAATATTTTGAGCAAACGCCACATCTGGCCTTGTGCACTTAACCGCATACATAATAGATCCTACAGCCGAAGCATAAGGAACTTTACTCATGCGAGTCACCTCTTCAGGTGTTGAAGCACAATACTCATTACATAAGCCATGTTTTACTTCCATCGGCAAATATCCTTTCTTGGAATTTTGCATATTGAATCTCTTCAATATTTTGTCAATGTAAGCACTTTGACTTAATCCAATTAACCGCCTTGATCTATCTCTATAGATTTTGATTCCCAGAATATATGCAGCTTCTCCTAAATCTTTCATAGAAAAGCACTTTCCAAGATATGCCTTTACTGCTTGCAAACTTGGAATGTCTTTTCCCATGATCAATATGTCATCAACATATAGAATTAGGAAAGTTACATTATCTCTCCCACTAGCTTTGTGATACACACATGGCTCATCAAGATTTTGAGTGAATCCAAACTTTTTAATTTCAGCATCAAACCTCTTGTTCCATTGTCGTGATGCTTGCTTTAATCCATAAATGGATCTCTTAAGCTTGCAAACACGATTTGGGAAATCTGGATTTTCAAACCCTTCTGGTTGTGCCATATAGATGTCTTCATCTAGATGACCATTTAAGAAAGCGGTTTTCACATCCATTTGCCAAATCTCATAGTCATAGTACGCTGCTATAGCTATGAGTATTCTTATAGCTCTTATGTCTGCTACAGGAGAAAACGTCTCCTCGTAGTCTATTCCAA
Organism: Artemisia argyi; assembly: GCA_030686995.1. Classification (NCBI taxonomy): domain Eukaryota; kingdom Viridiplantae; phylum Streptophyta; class Magnoliopsida; order Asterales; family Asteraceae; genus Artemisia; species Artemisia argyi. The sequence continues at coordinate 13,780,216 of CM060707.1, read as the reverse complement.
AAGTTTGAGTAAAACCTTTAGCAACTAGACGAGCCTTATAAATGTGTGCATATCCATCCATGTCAGTCTTGATTTTATAAAGCCACTTACTCCCAACTACCTTGGCACCAGGAGGTAAGTCAACTTCTTCCCAGACTTCATTGTCATGCATGGATTGTATTTCCCCATCCATAGCAGCTTTCCATTTAGCTTTTTGAGGGCTATTAATGGCAGCTCTATAACTAGTAGGTTCATTAAGATCCCCTAGTGTATGCTGATCGACCTCTACATTGAGACATAGACGGTCAGGAGCTTTCACAGATCTTGAAGATCTGCGAATGGGAATTACTTCAACTTCCGGTGGAGGACCCAGACTTTCCGGTTCTATAGGAAGTGTGCTAGTGTTTTCTGAAGGCAATGCATTATTTAGATCATCTTCTAAATCATATACTCTCCCACTGATTTCTTGAACCACAAATTCACTTTCAAGAAAATCACCATATCTTGCAACAAACACTTTGTTCTCAGGTGGGTAGTAAAAGTAGTAACCCATAGTTTCCTTAGGGTATCCTACGAAAATGCATTTTACAGATCTTTGTTGGAGTTTATTAATAAAGTCTTTTTGTGGTATATAATTATTCCGAAGAAATACCGGTGAAAGTATTTCCCGGGTCGTTCTCCCAGCGAAGGTGGAATGGAATCGTGAATAACCGGATCGAGAAATCGTGTCGTGAAAAGCGGGAAAATGAAAAATATGATTTTGGGTTTCAAGTTATGCTAATTAATAGTAAAATATGAAGAATTTACGATCTAGATATGTACGGATGTTAAAAACGTGAAAACGGAAATTCAAACACGAAAATAACGTAACGTACGAAATAAAACGCGACTTATATACAAGAAATGATCCTACGAACGTGAAACAAGTTTCTAAAAATCTTAAATGATAAAAGAAAATTTCTAAAAAAAAGAAAAATATTTTTTGACTTTTTTATTTATTTTCTAGAATTAATTATCTATTTAATGAATTAAAAAGTAATTAGAAATAAAAGAAATTATGAAAAATAATGGGAAAATTATAAAAACTATTTTAGAAAATCTAGAATAATATAAAAGAATTTTAAAAACTATTTTTGTATTTTTCAGGGCTTTTTTCTATTTTTTTATGGATTTTTGGAATTAAAAATGATTTAAAAATGATTATAATCTAAAAGAAATTAAGAAAAATAGCAAATGAACTCAGAAAATTATGAAAATTTACCAGAAATTCTAAAATAATAAAAGAAACTTGCAGAAAAATTTTGGAAAAGAAAAATTAATCAGAAGTGCTTAATGATGCCAAAACAGCTTATGGCAAGTGCTTATTTATAAGCACTTGCCACAAAACTTCACCAAACTTGAAACACAGATCAAATATACACTAATAGGAACATAGAAACTCAGAAATGATCAAGGAAAACAAAGAAACACAGAATGCAAGCAATAAGCAGTCCAAAATAGGCTAATGATTAAGCAATCAGCACTCAGGATAAGCCAGGCACTCAAAATAGAAAGACATCGCTAAAACACAACTAAAGTAACTCAGAAGCTTCAAATATTCACAAGTACAAGCTTAATAGAGCACAAGCAACCCAATCATCCAATAAGCATTCATGTTCTCATTATCCAACTTAAAATGCTAATAAGCTGAACTAAATAAGCTAAACCCTATAAACTAATGGGGGCAGATTTTAAACTACCATACTGAGATTATAAAACAACAAGAAAATTACAATTACAAACTATTTGAGAAGCTTAAACTACTTCTGAGATCAGCAGCTTATAGGAACCAATGAACCTGAGTCAGTTGACTTTTCTATTACTATTTTACTTTGACTAAAGCTACTTTCTATTGATTAAATCTATTCTAATAAGTAATTCTAAGCTACAATTAATCTATAATAAGCTAACTATGTCTATTACACAACTACAACTTCAACTATACTTAACTGATTCAACCTAATCTAACAGCTACTAAAATTGAAACTTAACTTTGACTATTAATGGAGTACCTACTGTTTTTAAACACTAATAATACTAATATTAGCCTAAGTTATCTACTACTGCAGTTTACTTTACTAATCTACTACATTTACTAAGCTAAACAGCTTATTCCAAACACCCCTGTAACCTCTAGTTAACACTACAAATATCTGTAAAGCTATACTGATAAGCACTACAACTACCTATAACTATCTAATATCACTATTGAGACAGAAATGAAGTAACAAACAACACAGATATCAAAATAGTACTGAAATGAGAAAGATCCACAATATGCAACTAAACAGATGTATTTATGACAGTTAAGAAGAACCACTAGCAAGACAGTTATACTAGGCAACAACACTCACATATGCAATTAGCAATGTGCAAACAGAAATCAAACAATCTCAATATCACAAACTATAGCAACAAATTCAATCAACTATTCTACTCAAATCAACCAAATAGTGACAACTCAGATTACAAAATAATAGTCCTAATGGAACAGTGAGATCAAAAACATACCAACTGCTTCTCCCTTAGCTAGAAAAAAAGGAGCTCACTATGCTAGCCTATCTCTTGATAGGCCAAAGGCTTCCATAACTCCTTTTGGACTACCACAATCCACCATAGGAACTCAGGATCAAACACCATGAATCACCTTCATCTAACTGATGTAATACGTTTAACCAAAAGCTAAATTTAACAAAACATTTCCTATTTATTTTTATGTTTTCTGATAATGAAATAAATGATTTGATAGTAAAACTAATAAAACTATATATAGAATTTGAGACTAAAACAGAATAAGAAAGAGATGAAACTAAGATAAGCTAAATCAAATTCACAATAAGCTGATTTAAAACTTTGACAAGAACTAAAGATTTGGACTAGAATTTGAAACTAATACTTGTAAAAACTAAATTTAGAATGAGATTTAACTGATATTAAAACTAATAAGCTTGAATTAAAACAGGAATTAAACAACAATAAGTAACTGAAATTGAAATTTGATTTAAAATTCTTAAACTATCATTACATTTTCTAAACTACATACAAGTGAGACTAAAATATGGCAGAGCTTCGCTATTCGAAAACTCTACACCAAATACAATGATCCTAGCTATCTATTTATAGGATGTGAGTGAGGAGAGCTTACGGATTGCCATGTTGGCAATCCGTGTGGTGTGTTTTTTCATGTCAATCCTGAGTCATTGGATCATTCCCAATCATTGCCCTTTCAATATACACCCTTAGATTAGAATCCATGATGTGTATGAACCAATCATAAGCTGCCACCTCCTCCTTGTTGTGCTTCTTACACTCTGACATACCCCTGACATTCTGATATGCTTCTAGAAACCCTGTGAGATTACCTAATTACCCTTAATCTCAGTAATTAAGGCGCGGGTAAAATTAGGGTTCATGGTTTACTGTAGCGTGAATAGTATTTTCTGGGGTGAGGGGTAATTTGGGGGGCGGGAATGGGTATGGGGTAGTTTTATTATTTTTTTTGTTTGTTGACCGATTGGAGTGGTGTTTGACCTTACATGGACTGGGCTAAGATTTGGGTAATATGGGCTTTGGGATGATTATTTAAATTGGATGTATGGATCAGGCTTTTGACATTTGTTTTTAAGTTTGGTAAAAATACAAAGGACCAATTTTGTAGTTATTAAAATTCCAAGGGCTTTTCATGTAATTTCGGATTCTTTAGGGACCAAAGTTGTCACTTTTTCTAAAATATCTTCAAAGGACCATAATTGACAATCTCTGAAACTTGGAGGACCAACAGTGATAATATCATGAAACTTCATCCAGGAAGCAAATCTGATAAATCTTAAATCTGATAATTGACAATCTCGGCTTATGTACACTCTTTCCACATCTCGTCCTCGGTTTCGTTGTTTGTTCTTGATTTTTGTCAATTTCTTAACTATCCGTACCTGCATATCACAAACACAAAAACACTACAAATTTGGCATTTATGGTCGGGTTTTTGGTCTTTTTAGTCCGGTTTTGGTCTTATAAAAGGTGTGTAAATTAATACACACCAAAATCCCCCCGACTAAAGTATTGTCGTGTCCTCACGCAATGTGATCAATTCACGCTCTTGGGATAAATAATTTCAAAACTCTTTCTACTAACTTTGAAAAGTAGCAAGGCGGTTCAAAAGAGATTACAAAATCATTTATTCCCGAAAAACGTTCCGTTTTCCAAAATTTTCCTTTTATTCCTTTATTCCTCTTTCACTTTCTATTTTTGTACTTTTCCATTCTTCATACTTGTGACGGTTTGTTGAACTTTCATTATCTTGCAATAACTATTAGGGTCAACGAGTAGAAACACTTCTTTTAAGAAGCGACCATACGGTTAAAATTCGTCATCCTTGATTTTTCACGAGTCCCCAAACTAAGCGTACAAACGAGATCACAGCTTATCTACAAATTAGATGCTAACACTACTCATAACAGTTACTTGTGGAAACTTCTTACTCCCATGTCCTAAGTTTTGTATCTCAATATTTTATTTTGTTGAGAAATGAATTGCTTCATATTTTCTCGTTTCGATAATTTTTAGTCCGATAGTGATACCTAAGTTAAAACGATAAATAGTTATTCATTTTCTCTTAAGAACCACTGCAATAGAAATTCGGTCCACATCAAGGAATTAGGGGTACATATAATATCAAGAATATAAGTTGCGGAGTACGATCACGTGCACCTCATGTGACTGATTACTAATCACGTATCACATGCACCTCACGCGCCAACAACTTATTGATACATACATAGCTCTTATTCAATCAATACTTCAACTTTCTTTTTTTCATTTTTCTCATTTTTCACTTTTCTCATATTTTTCATACTTTTCACCTTTTTCTTTCTTGACTTTTTTTTTCTCATAACAATGGAAGCTTAACGGGTAGCTCCAAAACCACATAGATAATCAACTTTTGACTTTTGATTTTTTCACTTTTTGCTCTTATTTTTGGTGTTCCTTGATATGTACCCAATTTCTAAAGCAAAATTCTCTTAAGAAAACAAAGAACTAAATATTATTCAAACCTAAATACCACTAATTAACCTAGAACATCTATTTATATATTTGTGACAATTCTGATGGGAGTGAAAAGCCACAAGTACCTCTCATGAGCTCTAAAGAGAACCACTACTCCACGTTTAGCATCTAACTTCTAAATAAACTCTATCATTTCTCGCTCTTCGCAATTTAAGATTCCAAATAATGAAACCCGCGAATACTTAGCCGATAATCAACCACGCATATATAAAGTCAGTTACGGAAACTTGCAAATTCTAAAAGAAGAATTCGCGTTTTCTAGCTCCTGATGTAAAAGACTAGCGAAAGCTTTTAAGCTGCGCATGTATAAAGTCAAGTACGGGAACTTGCAGATTCTTAAGAAAGAATTCGCATTTTATAGCTCCTTGTGTACAAAACTAGCACAAGCTTATGTGATTATCATTGGTTAAGGGAACAAGCTAGGGCTCAACACGCCCGGTCAAGTCAAAATATTTATTCCTACTCTCGCCAGCAAGAAAGTCAACAAGGTGTCAAAACACTTATTCAAACTTTATTATATTTTTGCACAACCTTTTTAATTTTTTCTCATTTTTTTTTTTTTACTTTTTCATGACATTTTCATCAAAAATTTTGAAATTTTCTCATTTTTTTCAATTTTTTTATTTTTGGTGGAAAAACGGAGTTGCAAGAGTACACGACATGGTGAAAAATGCAAGGTCAAAATCGAATCGAAGATTCACCCTCCCCCCGACTAGAATGAAACATTGTCCTCAATGTTTTTCGGGCAAAGGTAATCCTAACAAATATCTAGGGCCGTTTATTAAGTATGCCAAAGAAAACGTTAGTCGATAAGATTTTCGGATACTGGATTTCCATAAGCATCGATGAATGAGACTCGAGTGGAGAGAAAGACAAAACCACGAGCACGAGAGTCATCATAAATCGGGGACAATCCTGGACAATCATCACAAACAACCACGAAACACAAGATCGGAAGAGGTACCCCCTCCTCACGTTATTTATTAGAAAATAGAAATATAAGAAGATGATATTGGATAAGCATGGGGTGCCTCCCACGAAGCGCTTGTTTTTGTTCACCGAGTCACATTAGCTTGACTCGATCCCCGAATTAATTCGTCCTTGGGGAGAGCAGATAGAACGGCCACTTGGCACAAAAGATACCAGGGTCAAAAATGGTGTCCTCACTCCCGGTGGAGTGGAAAGAAGAAATGGTGGGATAGGAAAAGAACGGTTTAAACACCCGGATAGTATAAGCATAGTCGACATCTGAATCAAGGGTGGGTAAAATATTAAGCTCGAGATCATCATGATCAATAGTCTCGTCCACCACTCTAACAACAACTTCAATTACATCAAGCTCAAAATCTTCATCGGGCGGTTTCGCGGGTGGACGAGAAGATGGTAAATCAAAGAGAAATGAATCGGTTTCGGACGGTAAGTCATCATTATGTAATTCTTTAGTAAGCACACTTCTTCGAAGACCATTCTCGTCATTTTCAATATCCGGCTGCGAAATGGTATGAGAAAGTTCATCGGAGAACTTCTCATGAGGAGAATCAATCTTATCATGTGAAACTTGGACCTCGGGTTCCATTTCAGACTCATCACTAAGAATATCGAAGAGCGGATTATTTGAAATTTGATTAAAATCCGATTCAAAATCAAATAACGGATTTGTTGAACTCTTATCGAATGCGTCGGAAACCCTTGAAACAAGGTCATCATCATCCTCATCATTATCATCGATATCTCCACAAGAGTCTTCATCACTCGAAGTGTACTCATTGTGAGAATCGGTATAACTTTCCACTTCAACTAAATCTTCGTTGCTCATCGGAGAGAGAGAAGTTAACGGTTCTTCATTCAATAACTCTTCAAGTAAACGAATATCCCCCTCCGGATCAAAATTAGAATCGTCCATTATCGGAATGGATTCATTAGCAAGAAACGCTTCAATCTCATCTAAAACGACATCACTTCCTTCAACCGGTGTGAAAGAAGGATGGAAAACAGAATCACCGTTAGAATTTTCCCCGGACTCACTTTGGATTGGAACGAGGTTCTCAACACTTGACGTATTGAATTCGTCAGATTCCGTTGCCGGAATAGTGTCAAGAGGCTCGTCCCCCATTATTAGAGAGTCTACGGGTTCTACGGGAGAAGAGATAGAATCATTGTGAGGGTTTAGATTGAACGTGATCGTGGAATCATCATCGTATAAACAACACTCGCAAAATTGGAATTTTCTTTCTTCGAGACGAGGTACTTCCATCGATCTCTCATTAGGCTCGGGAGTAGATGTATAACATCTATTCACCATCTCTTTCAACTCATCCATCATGGATTTGATTTCCAAAATTTGATTAGAAAAAATGGAAGATTGTGGGGGTTGGTAAAAACCATTAGAATCGTAATTAAAATTAGGTTCATGATAAGAATTTTCAAACGATCCCCCACAATATTCAAAACTCGATGTATTTTGGAATGAATCACCATTGTAATACGAATTTTGCTCATAAAAATCATTTTGAGGAAAATTATTAAAGCTCGAGTCGTAACCGTAAGACGTGTCAGTACTCGGGGCATAACATAAACAATTCGTGTATCCACATCCATCACAAAAACATCGCCCACACGGCCTTCCTTCTTCGGACGGGTTTCTACAATTATAGCAATAAAACGCAGGTGGTGGTGGTGTATAAAAATCGGGAATATTAGACGAATTGTTGAACGTATGAGAATTACAATTCAAACAAACGCCATCACGAATATTATCTCCACATTCGTCGCACGTACACCACACACACAACCCTCCGAAAAACGGTTCTCCACAATTATTACAAAACGCATCCATAAGAATTAAAAATAAGAGGGTTTGAGAAAAAGAATCAAATTTTTAGAAGATAAGAAGATTATTTTTGGTTTTTATATTTATAGAAAAACAAATCACAAAAACTTTTATTTTCTTTTATTGTCTTTTTGTGAAACGTTACGTTAATTGAAACCGTTTCTTTCAAAACTACGCGCAACGAAACGAGAGAAACGAATTTTCCCGCTCAATCGGTTGTTGAATTGAAGTAATCCGATAAACAACTAATTTCACGTTTTCGTTATATTGTGAGACTTATTTGGTTTACAACGCCCTTTCTTTCGATCGGAACGAGGCTGTAACTTTTATTTTATTTTTGGTATTTTGAAAACACTTTAGTAAAAGTGTTTTTGATTTTTCAATTTTTGTATTTTTATATAGAAAATATATACAACATAGAGGAAGGCTTAACAAAACACGATTTTTCAAAACGAATATTCAAAAACTCACTTCGACCTTCCCCGGCAGCGGCGCCATTTTTAATAAAGTCTTTTTGTGGTATATAATTATTCCGAAGAAATACCGGTGAAAGTATTTCCCGGGTCGTTCTCCCAGCGAAGGTGGAATGGAATCGTGAATAACCGGATCGAGAAATCGTGTCGTGAAAAGCGGGAAAATGAAAAATATGATTTTGGGTTTCAAGTTATGCTAAGTAATAGTAAAATATGAAGAATTTACGATCTAGATATGTACGGATGTTAAAAACGTGAAAACGGAAATTCAAACACGAAAATAACGTAACGTACGAAATAAAACGCGACTTATATACAAGAAATGATCCTACGAACGTGAAACAAGTTTCTAAAAATCTTAAATGATAAAAGAAAATTTCTAAAAAAAAGAAAAATATTTTTTGACTTTTTATTTATTTTCTAGAATTAATTATCTATTTAATGAATTAAAAAGTAATTAGAAATAAAAGAAATTATGAAAAATAATGGGAAAATTATAAAAACTATTTTAGAAAATCTAGAATAATATAAAAGAATTTTAAAAACTATTTTTGTATTTTTCAGGGCTTTTTTCTATTTTTTTATGGATTTTTGGAATTAAAAATGATTTAAAAATGATTATAATCTAAAAGAAATTAAGAAAAATAGCAAATGAACTCAGAAAATTATGAAAATTTACCAGAAATTCTAAAATAATAAAAGAAACTTGCAGAAAAATTTTGGAAAAGAAAAATTAATCAGAAGTGCTTAATGATGCCAAAACAGCTTATGGCAAGTGCTTATTTATAAGCACTTGCCACAAAACTTCACCAAACTTGAAACACAGATCAAATATACACTAATAGGAACATAGAAACTCAGAAATGATCAAGGAAAACAAAGAAACACAGAATGCAAGCAATAAGCAGTCCAAAATAGGCTAATGATTAAGCAATCAGCACTCAGGATAAGCCAGGCACTCAAAATAGAAAGACATCGCTAAAACACAACTAAAGTAACTCAGAAGCTTCAAATATTCACAAGTACAAGCTTAATAGAGCACAAGCAACCCAATCATCCAATAAGCATTCATGTTCTCATTATCCAACTTAAAATGCTAATAAGCTGAACTAAATAAGCTAAACCCTATAAACTAATGGGGGCAGATTTTAAACTACCATACTGAGATTATAAAACAACAAGAAAATTACAATTACAAACTATTTGAGAAGCTTAAACTACTTCTGAGATCAGCAGCTTATAGGAACCAATGAACCTGAGTCAGTTGACTTTTCTATTACTATTTTACTTTGACTAAAGCTACTTTCTATTGATTAAATCTATTCTAATAAGTAATTCTAAGCTACAATTAATCTATAATAAGCTAACTATGTCTATTACACAACTACAACTTCAACTATACTTAACTGATTCAACCTAATCTAACAGCTACTAAAATTGAAACTTAACTTTGACTATTAATGGAGTACCTACTGTTTTTAAACACTAATAATACTAATATTAGCCTAAGTTATCTACTACTGCAGTTTACTTTACTAATCTACTACATTTACTAAGCTAAACAGCTTATTCCAAACACCCCTGTAACCTCTAGTTAACACTACAAATATCTGTAAAGCTATACTGATAAGCACTACAACTACCTATAACTATCTAATATCACTATTGAGACAGAAATGAAGTAACAAACAACACAGATATCAAAATAGTACTGAAATGAGAAAGATCCACAATATGCAACTAAACAGATGTATTTATGACAGTTAAGAAGAACCACTAGCAAGACAGTTATACTAGGCAACAACACTCACATATGCAATTAGCAATGTGCAAACAGAAATCAAACAATCTCAATATCACAAACTATAGCAACAAATTCAATCAACTATTCTACTCAAATCAACCAAATAGTGACAACTCAGATTACAAAATAATAGTCCTAATGGAACAGTGAGATCAAAAACATACCAACTGCTTCTCCCTTAGCTAGAAAAAAAGGAGCTCACTATGCTAGCCTATCTCTTGATAGGCCAAAGGCTTCCATAACTCCTTTTGGACTACCACAATCCACCATAGGAACTCAGGATCAAACACCATGAATCACCTTCATCTAACTGATGTAATACGTTTAACCAAAAGCTAAATTTAACAAAACATTTCCTATTTATTTTTATGTTTTCTGATAATGAAATAAATGATTTGATAGTAAAACTAATAAAACTATATATAGAATTTGAGACTAAAACAGAATAAGAAAGAGATGAAACTAAGATAAGCTAAATCAAATTCACAATAAGCTGATTTAAAACTTTGACAAGAACTAAAGATTTGGACTAGAATTTGAAACTAATACTTGTAAAAACTAAATTTAGAATGAGATTTAACTGATATTAAAACTAATAAGCTTGAATTAAAACAGGAATTAAACAACAATAAGTAACTGAAATTGAAATTTGATTTAAAATTCTTAAACTATCATTACATTTTCTAAACTACATACAAGTGAGACTAAAATATGGCAGAGCTTCGCTATTCGAAAACTCTACACCAAATACAATGATCCTAGCTATCTATTTATAGGATGTGAGTGAGGAGAGCTTACGGATTGCCATGTTGGCAATCCGTGTGGTGTGTTTCTTCATGTCAATCCTGAGTCATTGGATCATTCCCAATCATTGCCCTTTCAATATACACCCTTAGATTAGAATCCATGATGTGTATGAACCAATCATAAGCTGCCACCTCCTCCTTGTTGTGCTTCTTACACTCTGACATACCCCTGACATTCTGATATGCTTCTAGAAACCCTGTGAGATTACCTAATTACCCTTAATCTCAGTAATTAAGGCGCGGGTAAAATTAGGGTTCATGGTTTACTGTAGCGTGAATAGTATTTTCTGGGGTGAGGGGTAATTTGGGGGGCGGGAATGGGTATGGGGTAGTTTTATTATTTTTTTTGTTTGTTGACCGATTGGAGTGGTGTTTGACCTTACATGGACTGGGCTAAGATTTGGGTAATATGGGCTTTGGGATGATTATTTAAATTGGATGTATGGATCAGGCTTTTGACATTTGTTTTTAAGTTTGGTAAAAATACAAAGGACCAATTTTGTAGTTATTAAAATTCCAAGGGCTTTTCATGTAATTTCGGATTCTTTAGGGACCAAAGTTGTCACTTTTTCTAAAATATCTTCAAAGGACCATAATTGACAATCTCTGAAACTTGGAGGACCAACAGTGATAATATCATGAAACTTCATCCAGGAAGCAAATCTGATAAATCTTAAATCTGATAATTGACAATCTCGGCTTATGTACACTCTTTCCACATCTCGTCCTCGGTTTCGTTGTTTGTTCTTGATTTTTGTCAATTTCTTAACTATCCGTACCTGCATATCACAAACACAAAAACACTACAAATTTGGCATTTATGGTCGGGTTTTTGGTCTTTTTAGTCCGGTTTTGGTCTTATAAAAGGTGTGTAAATTAATACACACCATTTATCTTGTGAGTCACGTTTAACATACGCCTCACAACCCCAGACCTTTAAATAAGACAAGTTCGGAGCTTTTCCAGTCCATATCTCATATGGTGTCTTATCAACCTTCTTGGTGGGAACCATATTCAAAATACGAACAGCTGATTCAAGAGCATAATCCCAAAAAGACAAAGGAAGTTTAGTAAGATTATACATTGATCGAACCATGTCCAACAATGTACGATTCCTTCTCTCAGATACACCATTTTGTTGTGGAGTATATGGAGATGTGAGATTCTGGACAATTCCATTCTCAGTTAAGAAATCTTTAAAATCTTGACTAAGGTATTCACCACCTCGATCAGAACGAAGAGCTTTAATCTTCTTTCCCAATTGCAATTCTACTTCTGCTTTGAAAACTTTAAATGTTTCAAACACTTCATGTTTATGTTTAAGTAAATAAACATAACCATAACGGCTGAAATCATCCGTAAAAGTTAAGAAGTAGACAGCACCTCTCCTTGACACATGTCTAAGTGGTCCACATACATCCGTGTGTATTAAACCAAGTAGATCTGAAGCTCTTTCCATATTACTATGAAAAGGTTTCTTCGTCATCTTCCCAGAAATACAAGATTCGCATTTATCAAATGACTCATCATTGATATTATTCAAAAGCCCTTCACGTTGCAGCTTTTGCATGCGAGTCTTGCCTATATGGGCAAGTCTACAGTGCCAAAGGTAAGACGAATTCAAGTCATACTTTATTCTCTTACTTATGCTGTATATCGAATTATTATTATTGTTGGAAGTCACACAATTATTCATATCAATTTCAAACACACCATTCACAGCAACAGCATTAAAATAAAATACACCATTTAAAGAAACAGAAATTTTATTGCCATCAATAGTATGAGAAAAACCAAGATCCAACAAACATGAAAAGGAAACAACACCTCTAATTATAGAAGGTGCATAATGACAATTGTTTAAACAAAGTACTAAACCCGAAGGTAAAACTAAATCAAACATTCCTATGGCTACAACTGCTGCTTGTGCTCCATTTCCCACATGCAGAAATTGCTCCCCATAAGCTAGTCTCCTTTCCTCTCTAAACCCCTGCAGTGTATTACAAATATTAATACCACATCCAGTATCATATACCCAGGAATTTATTTCACGAGATAAAGTAAATAATTCAATGACAAATAAGTTACCTGAAGTGCTGGCGCCCATGTGCCCAGTCTTCTTAACCTTGTTGTTTCGCAAGTCATCGAGATAAAGAGGACAATTCCTCTTCCAGTGGCCCATCACCTTGCAGTAATTGCATCCTTGATCCTTCTTTGGATTATTCTTGATAGGAGGGTTCTTCTTTGGTTGAGGTGGTTGATAAGCCATAACTTGCTTATTCTTATCATCCTTCTTCTTTCCTTTACCCTTCTTCTTGTTCGCATTTGGCTTGTTAATTCTACCCCCTTGTATTGCAAGTACTTGGGGCGTAGGAGCCTTTTGTGGTGTACCTTTCTCATAATCAATGAGCAGTGCGTGCAATTCACTTACAGTCTTCCCCACGCAATGCATATTGAAGTTCCTCACAAAACCACTAAATTCCTTATCAAGGGATCTATTGATTAAGTGCACAGCCATATCATTGTCATAGGGTTTCCCAAGTGTTTGTAATTGATCCATGTAACTTTTCATTTTCAACACATGAGCACTCACAGGTTCACCAGGACCTTGCTTACAACCATGTAGAGCTTCCATCAAATCGTAAATCTCTACATTTGATGGTTTCTCATAGAGTTTCTTGAGTTCATCAATCATGTCTTTGGGAAAATACTCCTCAAACTGTCTTTGAAGAGATGTGGACATTCCCCCTAACATCATTGCGGCCACATCAATATGTTCCTTGCTATCAAGATTCCATTTGGCTTTAGCAGCTTCAGTAGCTGCCGGGCCTTCAGGTTCAGCAGGGCAAGGCGTTTTCAAGATTTCGAGTTGACCAGTCACTCGCAGGACAATCCTTAGTGAACGGTACCAATCATTGAAATTTTCCGAGCCAGTCAATTTTTCTCGTTCAAAATAAGTTTTGAACACAGAACGTAGGTTGGTGTTATCAGTTTGAGCCATTTCTACAGATAAAGAAAGTTCAAAACATTAGTATTTTTGATAATACAATTTTTCAAGAAAATTAAAATACCCAAGGAAAATAAATCCATAGAATAATCTTGAAAACTAGGATCCTCCATAAACATAGTTTCATTACATTCAGTTGATCTGCTAGTAATGAAAGTATAATATGAGGTAACTTGTCGTACAAGTAATTGGCATAACATTTGTCCAATTCCTAGATTTATGGGATTTACAATCACAAAACATTTGTATTGTAAGCATGTTTAGTCCCCATCTTAATGCCTTGAGTCCAAGTCTCACTTCCTACTCAATTTAAGTCGTCTAACTTAAAAACTGTAAACTCATAAATCCATTACATCAGTTGATCTGCTAGCAATGAATTTATGAAATTTACCTTTCCATTGCAATCTCGCCAAGTCTCACTATGACGTAAATTACAACTTCAAGTGTTCTTAATTAGATGGCATTCAACTTAATTTATAAGGGTATAATTATTTTGATGTGTTCAAAATAATGTATGAAGAAGCATGCATACAACTTCATAACATTGGTTTTACAAAACATTTTTATTACCAATTAGCTAAGAGTAAAATAACAAAGTTTTGATTGAGGTATCGGGTTCACCAATTAAAGAATAACCATCAATTATCGTCCACTATATCGTACTTTTGCATACGCCCGAAGGCATAGTGTTTCGGATAATCATTGTGGAATTGTGGATTATTCACCCTTAAGATGACAATGTACATGTAATGGTTGTTCGGTAAGTCTAATTTACACACAAACGAGCGTTAAGACATGAATGTTGTCTCTCTAAGGCCACAATTTAATGCGTTGCCATCCTTATACCCATCACACAGTGTGTAAACTTCGGTCGAGCCTATTTAACCATTACGTACAAAAACATCAATCAACCAATCCTTTGAAATTTTAATTCTTAAAAACCAAAACAATTTCGCCATTATTTAGTCCGTATTATTTTTTCTATTCAAAAAATTACCCTTTTCGTTTATATAAACATGTCTAACACAATAAATAAACAAAACAAGTAATTTGCAATAAAAAATAAAACAACTAAATAAACACATATACATAATCATAACAATTAAATATGTATAAAACATGTAGCCACATGCAAATCTTATTAAAAGATCCTATTAATAATCAAATCTAGGCGTATAAACGTATTAATTCAATTAGGGCTTTCTTTTTCTTAGAAAAAGAGCCACATACATCGATAAATCGATTGCGTAAGCCAAAATTAAATAAATACCACATAGCACATAATCGATTACTTAATATTGGAGTCTTCCCCAATTCGACATCTATTAAAAAATTTACATGTTTTAATATAACTTAACCATTAATATATATAAGCAATTTAAACCATTTAAATAACACAATTAAAAATCCATGCAAACATGCACTTTTCATGGATTTAGCTTAACAATTAACATATTGCACCAAGATCGTTTACTAAAACGCATAAAAAAAAACATGACATCTTAGGGTTTCTAGTCAATTTTATAAAATAAAAAAAAACTAAACCCTAAAAACCCTAAAAGGTCATTCGACCAAAAAAAAATTAGGGTTAGGGAAAATAAAAACACAAACCCTAAAAAAACATGTAACTATTCGAATCAAATCCAATTTTATGCGTTGCGATAATTAATTACACATTATAACGGCTCTAGATGCCACTGTTGGAATTATTATATCATGACAATCATATTAATATACCAAGAACATCAAAGTGAGCATGAGCGGAAGCAATTATAATAGATCGAATAACATGTAATTAATTAATCTTTAATTTAAATAGTAAACATACCGTAGTGATTCTAGCCCGAACAAGAATCAATGCAATCTTTCGGAACCAATGAACCCTAATTAGGGTTTATGAGGATTATATGAATTACCCCTTACCGTTTTGTAATTCAATCCAAGAATCAAACAATAGTGTGTTTGATTTACGTTCTTGTACACACGTACTAATTCAAGGAAAAGATTATGCAAGTAATTATCACAAAACAATTTTTAGATGCAAGAAATCGAAACCCTTAGGGGTGTTCGGTTTGATGATCGACCAAAGAAAAGGAGAAGGAGAGAAAACCCAATTTGTGTGTGTACAAGTTATGAGAAAACTCTTAACCTTGGGTTTGCTTATATACTAGAGATTACTTGGAGCTCAAGGCACAAAGGAGGTGGGTTCCTCCTTGTGGCCGATCGGTTGGAAGCCCAAGATGGGTGTTCCGGAACCTTCTTTTGTTTCCAAGTATTGTCTAGTAATTAGTTTCCTAATCTTCGTTAAATAATTAATTAGTCATTAATCAATAACACTAATTATTATTTAATTGTTTTGTATTTAATAATTAATTATAACATTTTATAAATAATTATTACATTTCCTCTTCATACGTATTGTGTGCAATCCCGTAATCTCAAGTTCGATCCTAACACACAACTATTATTATTTTGTCTATAAAACTAACAGTGATTATGTCCATGATGAATCATGATGAGTAAAAGATGTTGTTGTAATGACTTATTGAAACAAGTTACTAAAACAAGCAAACTAGTGAATATCTTGGTATAACCTGATCAAAATGGTAAAAATTTTATATTGGATTATTACATATTACAGTAGAGGACTTAACAAGAAAACCATAGCAATTTGAACCACCTAAAAAGAGTAAACGAGTCAAAAGTTATGGCGATTTGAAGTTACCAAAGATTTCCGGCAAAACTGCCTAAATGTTTCTGTGATTTCTGTGACAGAACCTAAAACACGCAAAAAGAGGCCTTTCTGGTCCGATTCATGAAAAAGTTAAAACACGAAAGTTGTCCGGAATCACGTTTTCATTCAGGATCAAAGAGGCTCAAGCCTTGAAAACGCCTTCTGAGTGAGATATTTCTCAGTTTTCTTAACAGCTATTTACATATTTTAAGTTACTAAGTTATTGTCATACTTTCAAAGGAATAAAAGGTATTATGACCTATAACCAAGACCACCACCATGGCTAGAACCAAGGTAGTGTCTCATGACCATGGAACAAGGACCAAAGGTCATGGCTAGGCCATGACGAAATGACCAAACCAACTTACAAAGGCGTAAACATGAAACAATGAACTTGGCGATAACATGAACAAGCAATTTGTATCTACTTCACCTAAAAGGAAACCATGAGATTTTACCAAGACAAATGGTCACACAAGACTTATAAAACTACCCCTAATAACAATCTTCATGTACTATAAACTTTCCTAAGTTTATACAAATATCGGACATGTAACTTTTTCGGATCAAAACTTATATCTATATACTTTATCAACTACTACAATAGTAGGGAGCTTCATGTGAGGAGTTCATTATGTAAGCCGTCGAGATGAGTTGTGGATTTACGAATTAAAGTGTCCTGGCTCCTCGAACGCTTACTAACATGACTTCTGAAATATGTTAGCCCGAACGGTAGTAAACGATATACCAAAACATACATGTTCATAAATCTTTCTTACAAAGACTTACAAATATACATCATACCTCATCATGGACTAAATGCAATATATATATAGGCACTCCGTTATATTCTTTACACAAATCCTAAGTCGCAACATTCTATTCTAGGTTGCTCGTAGAAACCTACACGATCCGACTATCACCTTCGTTACTTGCTATCTTGTTTAAGGTGAGTTCATAGCCCCGCTTACATTACTTTAATGTTTTACAAACCCTTGGGGGAAATACATGCTACTTTTAAACCGAACACAATGCTTTGAAACTGTATGCTGCCTGATTGTTTTATTATTACTAAGTACCTACCTTGCCAATCCTAGGCCCCATCATGAACCATTTAATCACTAGTATTAGTGAGCGCGAGTATTGTGAATAGGCCTATTGGGATTGACGAATCCCATTTGTTTGAGCAGTTAGTTCAAATGAATGCACTATATTTGAAACATTAAGTATGACGGCAAAGTACTTACCGGGGCAACATAACCACCGATTGATATTGGTACCCGTTAACGTATTGGTTGCATGAGCTTAGTACATAATAATAACTGTTTTGTTTTCTAACATGAGTATGAGTCTAATTAACTCATTACTACCAACATATTGTGTTCAACCGTTAAACAAACTCTATGAATTTCACTCAACCTTTGTGTTGACCTCTTAAGCATGTATTTCAGGTCCATGATAATCAAGAATGGAGCGGGAAGGGCACGTACCGAAGGAAGAAGGCTATAAACAATTATGTCATTCTATAAAAACATCATAGACCTTATATTGATGTGTTTTGAAACAATGCAACATTTTGGGACCTCACTATGTAAACTTTGATATATTTGAATAATATGAATGACAACTCTTTTATTACGATTCGTTTAGAGATCGTTTTCTATTATTATGACTGTTGTGCCGTCGAGTAACACCCAAGTTGAATTCCGCTGCATCATGAATTGGGGGTGTTACAGAGGGGAGTAAAGTTACAATACTGCCCTTTATTCTAAAAGGAACGAGGGACACGTGGCATCTCCAGAAAACTTTTTAGACTTTTTAAAATTAATCCCCTTTGCAAGGGATCCGGGGTCTGTGGAAGGATATATGATACAAAACGAATCAATATCAAAGTTACTATGACAATTTCAGTCACAAAGAACTTATTTTTATCGTGAAGATCATATTTAGCTCGACGATATCTAAAAAACTATGTTACAAATTTTATCTTGAATAATTCTTGAAGCTAGCCGCCCATCGGGCGGGCCTTGAAGCTAGTATATATATATATATATATATATATATATATATATATATATATATATATATATATATATATTTATGTCACTATTCATTATTTTCAACAGTCTTGTATGATGCAAACAAGAAAACTATGGTGGTTTATCTTCCACAAGACATAATATTGTTTCAGATAATAACACGGGTTCCACCAAAATCTGTAATCCGTTTTAAGTGTGTCTCCAAGCAATGGAACGCGTTCCTAATGTCAGATAGGTTCAAGCAGATGCACAGCCGCAGCCTTCTAACAGACCCCCATCTTGAAAACCAAAACCTTTTCTTTTATGATGACGATGAAGCAACGTTCTTTACCATTGACTGTGGATCACCGCCTGATAATGCTCCCTGCCGGCGACCTTTACCACAATTTGAAGCCAGTCCTCCTGAATGTATATTTATAGTAACATCTTATCATGGGCTGGTATGTTTAGTTATATTAATGGATGATTATCATGACTTTTATACTAGTATTATTTTGTGGAATCCTTTGACAACTGAGTATAAGAGGTTGTCTAAACCAACCAATCCTGATCACATGGAATGCTACAATTCTAGTGGAAGAGGATACGGATTGTATTACAGCTCTTGTGAAGACGACTACAAGCTTCTAGTTGTATCAAAATCTGGCAATGTTTACATATACTCTTTAATGTCTGACTCATGGAGAAAGTTAAACAAGAAGGCCCCCGAGAAAGAAACAGGTTTGCCCTGGAAACCAGGTTTTTGCTTGAGCGAAAATATCTATTTTCTGTGTCACACCATAGCTCAAGGCTTGATTAGGTTTGACACAACAGCTGAGAGGTTCCATAAGATAGAGACTCCCCCTGTGTATGATAATAATAACAGATACTCCACCGCCATTACTCTTCACAAAGGGTCCATTCTTGATTTATGTGTCATGTGCGACATTATTGGACGAAATGGTTTGTTGAAGAGCACCTGTTTCGATCTGTGGAAGTTGAATGTAGATGGAGATATCTGGAGTAAGGTGGTAACCTATCAGTTTATGCCCACGTATGATATTTGTTTTTTGTATCCAGTGCACTTGATGAACATCGGAAACTGGCTCATGATAGAGTATAGAGGAGGATATAGATGTCGTATTTGTCAGGTAGATCTCAAGAAGAAGAAGTATACTAAAGAAAAAGACGGCCGCGTGAGCAAAGGAAAAAATAAAAGCAAAGGAAATGTCCATGACAAATACGAATTGTTGTATTATTGTGACGTTAGAGTGGATGGCCCTGAAGAAGTCATATACACTGAGACGTTTGTGTCACCTAATCAGTATATGAAGTAGCATCTAGCCATCTATTTATTATCCTTCTATGTGCCTCTTTTAAATTACAATGCTGACCACTATGTATAAGATGTTAACACAATAAGTGATGAAAAAAGGGGGTCTTATACTGTTTCATGGCATATATGGCGGTGAACATAAGCATAATAATAAAATGGAACATTATCATTATCACTAAGAATGCATACATAAGTACAATGTTACCATTGGGTCAGTGAGCTACTGGCTCATGGCATCACTTCCCCTTTCCCACTACAAACGCCAAGCTAAACAGTTAAAAAATATTATTGGAGAAATATGTTATGGGTTGAATCTCAAATACTAGTTAAAGGTCACTAAACATACTCATTGCATGAGGCTATGTCTTTGAGGAAAATCTACACCCAAGACTCTAGGGCTGAGCTTCGGGCCAAAACCGACCCGACCTAACCTGAAAACTGATTTCTGGAAATAGCAAGAACCGGAATGCCTAATTCGGTTTGGGAAATGATTTATTCGCCTAACTCATGTGCCCACTATTATGCCTAATCCATTCATTGTTGAACACATAGATTGCATAATTTCTCTCTCTTCAAACTTACAATTGATCTTGCCAAGTGTATGTGATATTTCTTAGGCATAAAATTAGGCATGTCCATCATTACTCATTCGATTTCGGTCAGTTAGTTGGGTTTCTTCTGTTAGACAGTCACAATTTCAAAAGCAAAACCAATGCATTCCAGTAGCAAACCAAAAGCAGTGTTTTTATCTTTTCTTAGGTAGGGAAAAAAAAAGGGTAGCCAATACAAATTTGAAACCATGATCATGTTAAATGCTTTTAAAATGAATCAAGAATGATAAGCCAAAAAAACATGTTATTATACATTGACTTAACTTTTTAAACAAGCTAATTAATCGTGTGACTAGACATGATACATTGCTTAAGAAACCAACGAAAATTCTTGATATATCTTATGAATGGATCCAAGGAGAATGATTTCGACTTACTATGTTATGTATCAAATGGAAATAAAAGAGTGAAAAGGATGAAACTATTAGTTGTATAATGGGATATATAGCCCATAAGTTGTTTGTATGGGCTACGGCTCGATAGTGTCTAGGGCTTTCAGTCGGTCTTATGTAATCTATAAATACATTGGCATATGACGATAATAATATGCGGAAGACTATTCTCCTATAGTATAATCTCAGATCTTGAGTTCAAATTTCGCCTTTTAGTAACGTTTAACACACTGCCAAAGTTAGGTTAACTTTTACTACATCATTATTCAATTTTTATTATGTATCAAATGCAAATAAAACAGTCAAAAGGTTGAAACATACTAATTTTAGTAAACTTAAAAAAAAAAAAAAAAAAAAAAAGTTTGTTGAGAGTGGGATTTGAACCCACGCCCTTTCGGACCAGAACCTTAATCTGGCGCCTTAGACCAACTCGGCCATCTCAACTTTAGTGATAAGGTTGTCAGCACTAATCTTCTTATAGAATTTTGCAATAGGATATCTTGATTTAATACTAAAATTGAGTGGTTTATGACTTTATGTTACTTAGCAATAATTTACTGGTGATAATAGCTTTGTTTTGCTGCTTGATCTCCCTCTTGGATTCTAGTGGGTTTAGCCTAAGTATATTTCTATTGCTTAAATAGTATGCATTGCTCTTTAATTAGAAAACATGATTGTTTAGTCGCATGAATGCCCTCACAAAGGATTAAAAGAATTGAATGAGAGCAAGACATTACTAAGATGAACACTTACATATAAATTTCTAACTTTTTATGGCCATATCTATAAATAATATACCTTTGTTTGTCGTGAACCCGCTTCTAAGAGAGCCAGATGTAGTGAGAAAACATGTTATTCGTCTCTCACTTCAACGCAATCTCATCACCTCACCAATAACTAAAACACCATTTCCAACAAAAAAAACCCAATAGCATGTTATTGGTACTTGTAGATCCTACAAAACACCTCACCAAAAATACCTCACTCACAAAAATAAAAATAAAAAAATAAGTTGGCACATGTTAGAAGAAAGGCTGAGTTACGAATGACATGATAGGGCATTGCAGTTTGGCATGTCGTTGGTGTGCCATTAGGCAAAACAATGACGAATGGCGTGCGGGTAACATACAACACCGTGCACTCTACTCGCTTCCCCCGTCTTTTCCACTCAGTTCCCAAGTTTTTGAAATGAAAGAAAAGAAAAGAATAGTTAAAAATTGGCAGAAAAGAAGAAAAGATAAATGAAATTTTATATTTTATATCATGTTCCCAAGTTAGGAGAGAAAAGAAGAGATAACTGATGATTTTACAATTACACCCTTTATTATATATAAAAGTTATGTTTTATGTTAGGTCATTTAATTAATTACATTTATTAAAAGCTTCATAAAATAACTTCTCTCCAGATCATCCCACTTTTGGAAAGAAAGTTTTAGAGAGAAGTTTAGCCAAATTTCATCTTCTCTTCTCTTCTCTTCTCTCATGAAAAAAACTCTGGAACACGAATTCATTTTGTTTTCTTCCCACTTCTTTTCTCTTCTTTCAAAAATAAAACTCGGGAACGCAGCAGAAAATGATCAAAATTGTTTGGTTCGGCATCGGTGGATTAATAGGCATTGGAGGTGGGATTGGTGTCGTGATGTTAGAGGGGGAGCAGTGAATCAACAATTACAATTGCTTACTGAAGCAGTCTCGTATGTATCTCTCCATGAGGGTCAAGATAAGCTTTGGTGGGATATAGATATCCAAGGTATGTTCTCAGTTGGAATTACAAGAAAATATATTGATTACTAGACGTTGTTGGGTTCATATATAGCTACTAGATGGTGCTCTTCGTTGCCGAGGAAAGTAAACATCTTTATGTGGCGAGCTAGATTAGACAAGCTGCCAACGCGCTATAACCTATCCCGCAAAGGGATCGAAATCGTGTCTATTATGTGTCCTATATGCGGAGTTTCAATGGAATCGTTATCTCATGTTCTATTCATGTGTGCGTTAGCAAAAGAGGTTTGGATGAGGGTATATAATTGGTGCCAAGTTACTGTGAGGGATATGAATGACTTCTCCGAATGGCTAGATTGGTGTGATCAAAATGCTAATATCCGAAATCGAAAAGTCAAACTGGAGGTCATAGGTGTTTCGACGTGCTGGTTCCTATGGAGATATCGAAATTCAGTCATTTTTTATTCGGGGAAGATGCGGAAAAACGACTTAGTTGATAACATTATTTTGTATTCTTTTAATTGGTTAAAGTCTCGAAACCCAAAATCTTGTATTAATTGGGTTGAGTGGCTTCAAAACCCCCTGTATTTGTATTAGTCTGGTTCATTGCGAGATTTTTTCTTCTATAATATCCGTTGTTAAAAAAAAAAAAAAAAAAAAAAAAAAAAAAAAAACCTGCACTCCTAATATCATAAACATTAAATAAATTTCTAATTAGGTGATATGACATGACTTGAGAAAAAATTCTAAAGGTGTAACTCTACTTATTTATGTGACATTGCGAGAGATCAAAAATTCAAATCTTGCGCTAAGTAAATAACGTCGATGTGGCCACATCAATCTATCAGAAAAGAGTGTTATCTTGCTTTGAGTACGTGTAGCAGTGAAAAGTAAATAAAAGAGTCCGATAGAAAAGTAAAACGAAAAATAATAACGGTAAGTCAAAGAGAGAAAAAGAGAAGATAGACACAATGTTAAAAGTGATTAGTTGACAAAAAATCCAAAACGTACCACAGCAAACTAAAACTTCAAATTTAAGCTTGTCATGATTTCACAATATGATAAACTTATCCAACTAATCTGTTTTTGAAATTTAACCACTTGGTCTAAGAGGTGACCTTGGAGGTGTTGTTTTCTTTGGAGGTCTCGAGTTCGAGGCTTGCTAATGAGTTTTTCTCTTAGACGAAGTAGGAAAAGGAGCGAGGTTTATTCCTCAAAGGTGAAGGTTCGAAGAAAACATATTGTCCGCTTGAATGTCTACGACTCGTTCAATAATAATAATAATAATAATAATAATAATAATAATAATAAAAAAAAAAAAAAAAAAAAAAAAAAAAAAAAAAAAAATCTTCTTCTAGAATTTAATATAGTTTGTTGTTTTAGAAGCAAAAGCTAAAATATATTTTGGGACTCATAAAATTCAATATGATTTGTGGTTTAAAAGTAAAAGAGCGAGAATTGAACTTGAGACCACTAGTACCAGTTAAACAGCTTGGCCACTAGTCCAACCTCGGTTATGTTTGGCGCGGAGTTTTTGAAGCTTTTTGAGAAAATGAGCGGTGAACAATGAGCTTTTTGATTTTTATTGCTTCTTTGGCAAAGGAACGGTGAGCTTTGCTATTTTTTAGAAATGCTTATTTTTTTAATGCTTATTTAAGAAGCTGTGAGTTGTGGATACTACTCGCAGCTCCTACTCACAGCTCACTGCTCACTGCTACTTTTGCCAAACACACCCGTCATGTCTCATCACTTGCTTGCCTTTTTTAATACTTAACATATAAATGATTTTTCACTGAAAACAAACTATTTAATCCATTGTAATGGCTAGTATGTATTTAGAATAGATGTAATTGTTGGTATTACTATTTACTGTTACTAATGACACTTGGTAATATCTATCAATCAAAAGAAACGAATCAAACAGTTGTGTTTAAGTTATACAATTAAAAAGATGTATACTTTTTAAAAAAAATTGGCCATATGTATTGTATTATTCCTTTTTAACCTCATGATACATATAGAATTTTAGTGATACATATATATGTTGTTTGATACAATTTAACCTCATGATACATATATGTATGTTGTATTATTCCTTTTTAAAGAAAAAAAGAGCTGTTTTGATAAAACATATAACAAGTGCAGTCCTTTTTAACCTCATGATACATATATGTATGTTGTTTGATATCTAGTTTCACATGATATTAAAAGATGCCCTGCTATGTTAATGTCGTTTGTTAAGGCAGATTCGAGCAATTTACAGTTCGCGGAATGGGCCAATCGTTTCACTGGAAGAAGAACTTGGTTTCCTCCATACTTCAATCATAGACTGATTTATATATAATGTGTTCAGTTTTTTGAGATACACTTGTAGGTATTTGTTATTGTCCCTGCGGATCTTGGATCAATCATGGATGAATCATGTTTGAGTATGCACAGATTTGTGCAGTGACTCTTTGTTGTAACAGAGGGTGGGTTTGTTTGATATAAACACACAATATTATTATTAACCACACTTATAAACGTTACATGTACACGAGTATATATAGACTACCAATCGGTGCCATGAACCGATGTGTCTATTCTAAGGGTTATGATCCAAACGATACACCCCTTCCTAATTTACAGAAATTAACTAATTTAACTAACTAAAACAGTTACAAACTATCTATCTAACAATATTGATCCTTCTACTTTCAAGACTTATGATTCTTGATTACTTTACTTCCAACATTCACTCCCCTAATCAAGAAATCATAATCTTCTTCATAATCTTCACTCTGTTCTTGTTCATCCCAATTGCAGTCCCGTTCCTTCTTTTTATTCATATTCTGATCGCCCTGGTCTTGTCTGGTCTTTCATGTTCACTTGCCTTTTATCGTTCCATGGATCATCGTCCTTGTTCATATTATCTTCATGTGATCCATCCAAACCTGTTCATTACTTGTTCTTGTGTTCCATTCCTAACTGCTCCATCCTATGTAGACCCTGTCCACATCCTGCAAGCCTGTCGGTCCTTGACATCAACTTCTTTGCATGCTTCACCCACTTCTACTTTTGGCTTCTCTTCTTGCAGCGTCATGGTAGATTATAGTTATGAAGGATCTCGTATTGGCTGGTAGATTATAGTATCGATCTGTGGAAGTTGAATGTAGATGGAGATATCTGGAGTAAGGTGGTAACCTATCAACTTGTGCCCAACTACGATATTGGCTGTTTGTCTCCAGTGCACTTGATGAACAACGGAAACTGGCTCATGATAGATTATAGTTATGAAGGATCTCGTATTTGTTAGGTAGATCTCAAGAAGAAGAAGTATACTAAAGAAATTGACGGCCACAAGAGCAAAGGAAAAAATAAAAGCAAAGGAAATTTCCATGATATATACGAATTATGTTATTCCGACGTTAGAGTGGGTTATCCTGAAGAAGTCATATACACTGAAACGTTTGTGTCACCTAATCAGTATATGAAGTAGCATCTATTTATTATCCTTCTATTTGCCTCTTTTAAATTACAATGCTGACCACTTTGTATAAGATGTTGACACAATAAGTGATGAAAAA
Source organism: Artemisia argyi (assembly GCA_030686995.1). Lineage (NCBI taxonomy): Eukaryota > Viridiplantae > Streptophyta > Magnoliopsida > Asterales > Asteraceae > Artemisia > Artemisia argyi. Next base: position 13,753,832 of record CM060707.1, on the reverse strand, counting down.
AGGGGGTCTTATACTGTTGCATAGCATATATGGCGGTGAACATAAGCATAATAATATAATGGAACATTATCATTATCACTAAGAATGCGTACATAACTAACACAACCATGTTACCATGTCAATGTTGAATGTCGAGCTTAAACCGTTTAAAATTTTATAAACCATTGGGGCAGTGGGCTACTGGCTCATGGCATCACTTCCCCTTCCCCACTACAAACGCCAAGCTAACCGGTTAAGGAATATTATTGAAGAAATATGTTATGGGTTAATCTCAAAATACTGGTTAAAGGTGGATCACTAAACATATGCTCATTGCATAAGGCTATGCATTTGAAGAAAGTCGACACCCAAGACGGACTGTAGGGCTGAGCTTCGAGCCAAAACCAACCAGAACTGACCTGAAACCGATTTCTGAAAATAGCCTGAACCGAAACCGAACTGAAATGCCTAATTCAGTTTCGGTAGGTTAGTCAGGTTTCTTCGGTTTATGTCAATAACCAAACCAAGTGAACCGAAATTTATAGTTGGGCCTTCAATATTGGAAATTTGGAACTAAAATGCGTTTTGTTTGTTATTTTTGGGCCTATGCATCTTATTTTTCACATTTTGTTTTTCCGCAAATCAAATGCCACAAACACAAAGTTTAACCGTACAAAAACATAGCACATAAAACTTGTGCATGTATTATCAATAGCAAACAATAACACTATCTTTATCAACAACCTATCACAACTCAATCTTTTAATAAAATATTATTTTCTTTTTCCTCCACCTAAACAACCAATACATACAACAAAATCTATATTTTTTACCATTTATCAACAACACAACCTATTATATTAAAAAACTATTATTTGTATATAATTTGTTTGGATTGGGTTTGAAAGTACCAAGGAACATGTGACATGTGTAAGGTTGGATAACAAACTTTGAAGTCACCAATCGAACCAGTCGGCAATCTCTTTTCCTTTCTTTTGTGCATTTCCAATATAATATTAATAAGTTTTTGTTTTGTTCCCATCCAATCGGTTGGATGTTGGCAGCGATAAAGATAGTCTAAGACTCACAATTTCAAAAGCAATTTGACTGCATTTCAGTAGCAAACTAAGAGCTATGTTTTCATCTTTTCATAGTAGGAAAAAGATCCATAAAAGTAGCCAATACAAATTCGAAACCATGATCAAACCATAGACGGAGAATGTCTTCGACTTAATATGTTATGTAAGATAAGCCCTTAAAACATGTTATTACACGTTGATGTAGCTTTTTAAACAAGCTAATTAATCGTATGAGTAGACATGATCAAACTATAGAAAGAAAATGTCTTCGAATTAATATGTTACGTAAGACTAGCAGGGTACCCGCGCGTTGCGGCGGCGGGTACCCTGAAACTAAAATTCATGACATGCAATGTTTTACGATTATACATATTTCATGACAATAACTTACGGATGATTATAGTTTTAATTTGGAATAAGCAATAACAAACTATTTCACATAAAAATAGTAGGGTACGAGAGTGATGCACATACAAACTTGTAATATAAAGGCAATAGTTCGTAATATTACAAAGGCGTGTGGTCAAAGTTGTTCACTTTCCAGTAATATTATAAATTTCCATTACTCATATAACCCGTTGCCCTTAACACTGTAATAAAACTACCACGTCAAATTTTTCAAAAATAATACCATGGACTTGAGGATTTACAAGGTTGTGATAAAAACTTAAACTAAATGGTTATTCATTGTTTTTGTGACAAAATCAAACAACATGTTACTTGAAAGACTTTAAATATTCGTTTATTTTAAAAATCACCTTCCACAAATATCCATTTGTCCAAAAAAAAAAAAAAAAAAAAAAAATACCAGTAGGCCTCAAAACATCACCCCAAAAATGATCCAGATTTTTGATAGTAAAATCTAGGCCCATATTCATTAACCCTACTTATCTATACTACTTATAAAGAGAAAATGGTCAAAGTGGAAAAGTGAAAACTTAACTTTTGGTCAATCCCCATAATGCCCTTATTAATTAAGGAAACTTGAACAATCTAATTAATACTCTAATTAAAACACCCCATTACTTAAAAGTACAATAATTTATTCACATTGTACAACCAATTAAAAAAACATATCTATCAAATTAAATACAACCAATTAAAACACAAACCGGGTTGACCCGGTAATTTGACCCTTTTTCGACCCAACCTAGCAAGTTAACCCGGTTTAAATCGACCAATTTTTCGATCGGAGCGGTTCAACCGGTTGAACTACCCGGGTCGAACCGGGTTTCAAAACATTATCAATTACTTAAAAGTACAATGATTTATTCACATTGTACAACCAATTAAAAACATATCTACCAAATTAAATATAACCAATTAAAACACAAACCGGGTTGACCCGGGATGCTTCAAACCTGGCGGATTGACCCGGTTTAATTTGACCCGTTTTCGACCCAACCTAGCAAGTTGACCCGGTTTAAATCGACCCATTTTCGACCGGAACGGTTCAATCGGTTGAACCACCCGGGTCGAACCGGGTTTCAAAACATTATCTTTACTTAAAAGTACAATGATTTATTCACATTGTACAACCAATTAAAAAACATATATACCAAATTAAATACAACCAATAAAACACAAACCGGGTTGACCCAGGACGCTTCAAACCAGGCGGATTGACCCGGTTTAATTTGACCCGTTTTCGACCTAACCTAGCAAGTTGACCCGGTTTAAATCGACCTATTTTTTGACCGGAACGGTTCAACCGGTTGAACCACCCGGGTCGAACCGGGTTTCAAAACATTATTTTTCGTTTATAACCTATAAACTTTTTTTATCAATAAACTATTTGTCGTTATAAAATCTCGTTGCTATGCACGGGTACTCGTCTAGTTATGATATTAAAGGCTTACTTCCCCTAACATGTAACCCTAATCTCATTCTCATCAAATCACGCCCCCATCTAGGGATGGCACCCGTGGGTAATGGGCACGGGTACCTCTAACCCGTCACCCACCCACGTAGTTTTTTTCTCACCCATCACCCACCCGTCACCCACTAATGGGTACAAATTTCTACTCATGCCCTTGCCCACGGGTATTTATTGCCCATGGGTAAACCCATGGGTTAGTGTTATGCAACAAAATTACAAAACGATAATATGAATACTAACTATGAAACTGCGTAATAAGATACCAATCAAATTTTCCAAATACAACTTTGATTATTTGATCTTTCATGCTCTCTTTTTAGTCTTGAAACTCAAACAAACTTTTAGATTAATGTGTTTTTTTAGACTTGGTGGTAACTGTTAGATGTATACCTGCAACATCATAAATATTTTAATTAGTATAATTAATTTTAACATGGGTTTATGGGTACACCTACGGGTATTTTGACGGGTATACCTGTGGGTATTTTAAATGGGTATCATGGGTTTACCCGCGATGGGTATGCCTCACCCGTCACCCACCCGCCACCCACAGATGGGTAAAGATTTTCACCCACGACCCACCCGTGGGTGAAAATTGACGCGTTTACCCACCCATTTATAGCGGGTACCCGCGGGTTGTGGGTTTTTTCTCACCCATTGCCATCCCTACCCCTATCTACTTCTTTCTTTGAAACAACAACACGCCTTCACATCAAACGAGTCCCACCTTATTGCTTCTTGCTACTAAAAAGGAAAGCAGCAACAAAACATCATTTCATCATCCTTATCACTCCATTAAAACAAGCTCCATCCATAAATCACAAACGCATCCCACCTTATAACTCCTTTTACAGTTACACACCCCGAACCACAAACAAGTTTTTCGTGTTAAGATCTATAATGATTTACTTTCATACTCTTGTTTCAACAAATGTTCGTGAGTATCAAAGAGAATACTGAGATCTTATGAGTCTTTCAAGTTTTTCGAGTCGTTTGGGGAATGACGTGAGGTTGTGACCGCAACTCGACATCAAAACACCATAAAGTTACATCACCAGAACCACAAAAACACCACCGAGACCACTTAAACATAAATGAAACCACCCAAACTCAAACATCATCGAATTTAGCAAAAACCGATGGTGTTGGTGGCGGGATCTATTGATGTTGATTGTGATGGTCGTGGCGCTATCAACTCGTGGTGGTGGTAAGTTAGTGGTGTTTGTAAGCTGATGGGTCGGTAACTTGGTATTATGTGTGTTTCAGAGAGAAAGGGACACCAACTGTATGTTGATGTTAGTTTATATACCATTTGAGAATATGGTGGACGACTGTTACTATAATGATTTAAATGGGCATTCAAAAGTTTTTAAATGATTTATATCAATATTAGGCTGTTACAATTCTATAATTTAAGACACTTGATTTTTTTGCTGTAACTTTTACTTGTGTGTATCACGTAAGCTATTGACCAATAAAGTTAATCATAAAGTCTTTGAACAAATACAAAATGTTTGTAAAACACTTCTTTCTAATATAGGCAAGATGTTGAATCTGAATTTTTAAACCTTCTATTTATAGCATGTCCCAAATGCTTTATAAAGTAGTATAGATTTAACTACTCATGAGTGACCTAGTGACAAAAGACCTCTGAGTCTCTGACTATCGCATTAAATGTGTTAGTTTTTAATTTCAATTCCTAATAGGCAAACAACTTCAAAAGTTCGAAGGGTCATTTATCTTATCATACAATAAACAACCATTTAAGCTATAATTTCCCCTTTTGTTTTATCATCATTCTATGCCATCGATTATATACTTTCCTCTTATTGTGTGTGTTAATAAAATTCCATGTATTATAAGCATGATCGTTTTTGTTAAAGCTGTGTAATCGCTATGAAAATTATGGATATGTACTAGGCAATTCATCGGGTATCTTCACAACCGTGAAAGAAGCCCCGTTAATTAGCATGTATAAAAACAATTGCTTCTCCATCTCTCCGAGTTTCTTAGAGATGGACATGGAAGGAAGTAAGAAACTTTTGAAATATTTGATCTTAGTAACACACAGCCAAAGTTAGGTTAAGTTTTGTGACATCATCGGGTATCTTCACAACCGTCAAAGAAGCCCCGTGAATTAGCATGTATAAAAACTATTGCTTCTCCATCTCTCCGTGTTTCTTAGAAATGGACATGGACGGAAGTAAGAAACTTTTGAAATATTTGATCTTAGTTACACATAGCCAAAGTTAGGTTAAGTTTTGTGACATCATTGGAAGTAGAACAGTCAAAATGTTAAAACATACAACTAATTTTAGTAAACGTAAAACATATACTCCCTCCGTCCCAATATTATTGTCCACATTTCCTTTTTTGTTTGTCCCAAAATAATTGTTCATGCCTAAATATAGAAATGAAAATAGTTTAAGTTTACCTTACTACCCTTAATCAAATTTATTATTTACAAAGTTAAATGAAATCATTAATTAATAGTCAAAGGGTAAAACTGTCATTTTGTTAAAAAGTAAGAAAGATAAAGCTGTAATAAATGCACTTTTCTTAAACTGTGTGTTTTTTGTCGGGGGACAATTATTTTGGGACGGAGGGAGTAATAAAAAGGAATAATGTTGAGAGTGGGATTTGAACCCACGCCCTTTCGGATCAGAACCTTAATCTGGCGCCTGAACTCGGCCATCTCAACTTGTTGCCATGAATTTTTAAGTCTTTACAGAAATAGTCAAATTTGGTTTCTCATAATCTTTTATAGTTTTCATTATGTAATAGTCTTGCAAAGGGGAAAATAGCAACTACACTGCATATACTGTTTTTTTTTTCCTTCCTAACATTTGCGTACAGAAAATTTTTAAACGGCAAGAATTCTCCGACAAGCTGTCAAGCTAGCTCGACCTAAACTGACTTGGAATTTGAACATGTCATGATATAACTCTCGTTACTTAAAACCATGTAAGATATTGTCTTTGTATGCGAGAATGACTAAAATTTTGGCTTGCATCACAACTTTATTAATGTAAATGTAGTTTGTTAACAGGACAAGCGCAAGAGTAAACGTGGCATATTATCGTATAGGAAATCATTAACGAGCAACGAGATCTTATCAGTTATATTGTTTAGGAAATCATTAACGAGCAACGAGATCTTATGAGTTATAAGTAGGAGAAAATGATATGATTTCAACACCATCTGTTATATTAGATTCGATCTCAATTTGACGACAACTGTAGTTCGTATCGCATTCTAGTTTTGTAAGCTCGTATATGTTACTTACCTGACAATGTTTTGCTTAGTATAATTAATAGTCTATATTAAATGTTTTGAAACACTTGCACCATCTAAGATATTACTATGATGATCTAAAGTTGTTTCATCGAGTTGTATATTTTATAAAGTTAAAATATATATTCTCAATAAAATACTTAATAGGGTGGATATTAATGTCTTGATTTATGGTATAAATATATAAAACACGATTTTATATCACCAACCTTGCGTAGTCCACAATGGTTTCAAATTGAGAATGAATCCTAGACATTACGCGTTCGAGGTTTGGTACCAATGCTTAAATCCCCTTAAGGTATTCTGTAATACCTTTTTTCATAGGGGACTGAAGTTTCATATTTTGGCTTCTTTGAGACATTTTTTGACATTTTTGCCCCTCTTCGATACCCAAAAATGTATTTTAAGACAAGTATGATGTTTTTTTATGGTATTTGCCCCATAATTTATGATCACTATTTTTTTAACGGCCGTAATTGATTAAAAAAAAAGGAACCAAAGATATACAATGAAACCACACAAACCACAAATATGAAATTAGAAATTAGCCATTTATTTTAAATAATACATTCGTATGCACTCATGTTTACTACGTAATACATTTTTTAGGTTTCATGTTTTGTAATGCACTTTTTATATGTATATGTGATGTTAACAAGGTGTATATTGCCCACACGTTGCGACGGGATATATCTCGATCGTATGTTGATCCTTATTTATTTTATCAAACTCATTCGTGCAAATTTTTTTGCGGTCTCACCTTGTTTGGTTTATCTAATATTAATATGTTTTCACTATAATACTTAAGCAACATAGACTTTAAGAGTTCATTCGTATGACATGAAACTTAACATGTAAATTGTACTTATCACATCCTTATCAGTCCGTGATATAATCTCGTCCATCCAATCAAAACCTAACCTTATCGTTCGGATTACATGTAATGCATACTCTCATCATCATGTTAAATGCTTATAAAATGAATCAAGAATGATAAGTCTTAAAAATGCTATGATACATTGACGTAACTTTTTAAATAAGCTAATTAGTCGTATGAGCAGACAAGATACATTGGTTTAGAAACCAATGAAGAGCATTGATATCTTATGAATTAATCTGGGGAAAATTTTTTCGACTTAATATGTTATGTAAGATTTAACTACTCATGCATGATCTAATGGCAAAAGGTATGTGACTATCACATATAAATTGTGTGAGTTTTAATTGAACAGGTGCTTTCACTCTTATAAGGATTCCGCAAATAATCCATGTCAAATTCTTCGATTCATTCAAATAAGAATTGTAAAATGTTGAAAATTACATTGTGTCTTGGTGTTTAAATTTCTTTACGTGATATTACTATAAATTGTTTAAACACTCCATATGTTTGCATACAATGTGATTTAAGTTAGTTCTTAAGTTATTTTCACATTATAGAGGTCCAACAAGTTGTTTTAAAGCCATCTAATCTATAAAGCCTTGTCAAAAAGATTGCTCGAAGTTTTTAAAATTAAGATTCACCGTGGCAAATAATGAAGTTTCTAAACTTTTAAATGATAAGGGTAGTTATACTGTTGCTCCTAAGCTAGGAAAGGAAAAATTCACCAAATGAAAGAAAAGGTTCCTCTGTCACATAGTGAGTATAGAAACTCAATTCGTGAAAATCATAACCAATGGTCCATACCAACCAAAAACCACTCTTGGTCTTGACACACCTGAACCTCCAAGGAAAAATAACAAACTAAGGGTTGTCAATCTTGACCAACGACTCAAAAGTCTCATCGTTTCATGCCTACCTGATGACCTCCTGGAACACATCATAAATTGTTCCACTGCCAAGCAGGCATAGGAAGACCTGATTCTAAGCCACGAAGGGCCATCAAAAGTCAAGAAAAATAGATCCATGGATTTAAAACTAGCATAAAACACCTTTAAATTCATTGAAGGTGAAACTGTTACTTAAACATTTACCACATACAAAATTCTTATGAATGAGTTTGTAAATGATAGTTTCAAACTTGACAACATGGAATTAATGTCGGTTTTATCAATAGCCTTATGAAGAAGTGGTTAAACTTTAGCCAAAATATAAGAAACTCCAACCATCTTATAGATTTTGATTATGCCACTCTCTTTTGAAATTTCAAATATGAAGAAAGTGTCATTGATAAAATCATAATAACAAAATATGATGAAGTGGTTAAACTTTAGCCAAAAGCTAATTAATCGTATGATATGTACTGTATTAGCGATTTATGGTAGTCAATGAAAACTAACAAAAAAAGTTACTCAACCAGCCGTAAATCATAATAATTTACATTTCGGTTTAAACTCATTTCAACATGTAACGTCTTCCATCGAACCCACTCATTTAGCCACACGTATCAATATATCAAATGGAACACTCAACAAACAACCAGACGATTTTATCGAGTTTTAACTCTAAATTGTTCAATACTTTGAACACTGAAGCATTTTGTTTAAAAATTTATTGCTAAAAGTATCCCAACCATTAACTAAAGAATTGTCAAAGACTTTTTTTATTTTTTATTTTATTTTATTTTTTTCTTCAGAAAAGTGAGTATATAACAAGAGCCCAGAACAGCTCTTTTTTATTTTATTATTATTATTTTTAATAGTTTGACAACTCACATGTTCGAGGCATGGTAAAACTTGAGATAAAGATAAAGTTGGGTATAAAAAATAATACATATAGTCAATATCACATTTATGGAACAACTATATAAACATAAACATTAAAAATAAGTATCTACTAATTTTATAGTGAAAATAATAAACATAAAAAACAAGTGTCTACTCGATTGCCATAAATTTTAATTACGGGGTCGCTTGAACGCGCATGTATTCTGCTAGTATGATTTAACTTAGTTATTAAGTTATTGTCACATTTCAAAGGATCCAAAAGATAGTTACCATATTTTTGTGGATCATTAGCATAAAATAAACCCCATAATCAAGCCTATAAAACCTACCACACATCCTGAGTCTAATTCGACTCCCCTTTTCCTCAAAATTAAATTTCAATGGCGGCTTTAACAATCAAAGATAAGAATTCGAACCCAACTTCAGGTAATGTAAATTAATTGTGTCTCTTATACACGTTTATTTGATTCATAATAGCTATAATCAGATAATCTTTTCACTTTCATCAGATAATGTAAATTAATTGTGCTCCCCTTATTATTATTTTTCGAACAGCTTGTTGCATATTACTTAATAATATGACGAATCCTTATATATATATATTTTTTTTTAATTTATGTCACTATTCATTATTTCAACAGTCTTGTATGATGCAAACAAGAAAACTATGGTGGTTTATCTTCCACAAGACATAATATTGTTTCAGATAATAACACGGGTTCCACCAAAATCTGTAATCCGTTTTAAGTGTGTCTCCAAGCAATGGAACGCATTCCTAATGTCAGATAGGTTCAAGCAGATGCACAGCCGCAACCTTCTAACAGACCCCCATCTTGAAGACCAAAAGTCCAAAACCTTTTCTTTTATGATAAAGATGAAGCAACGTTTTTCACCATCGACTGTGGATCACCGCCTAATAATGCTCCCTGCCTGCGACCTTTACCACAATTTGAAGCCAGTCCTCCTGAATGTATAGTTATACTAACATCTTATCATGGGCTGGTATGTTTAGGTATAATAACGGACTATGTAGCACCGAAACGGGAACGGCAAAGGGATACGGGAACGATACGGGAACAGGAAACGGCAAAAATCAAAATTCAAGATACGGGAACGGCATAGATACGGCAATAAAAAAATATAAAAAATTAAAAATCTATTAAAGAAAATCCAAAATAGATATATGTTGATGTAAATTGTAAACTTTAAAAATACATCTTTCAAAGGTAATTAATTATCGATAAGTCTTTTTAGATTGCGAACTATATAATAGACAAAATCTATATGTCTCCAACCAAATATTTTGGACAACATATCTAAAATGAGTCAACTTTGTCAATTATTAAATGTTCAAGGGGCAAAATTAACACTGTGCATCTAAATAAAATGGGTCTGACCACAAACAAACACATCCATACACGTGATATTCTATTTCATCTTATCTTTGACTTTCTTTCTCTCTATCACTGGTTCATCTTCTTCACAAGAAGAGGATTTAAAAATTAGATCTTCTCATTTTAAAATATGCCGATGCCCTAGAATAAAAAAAGCCCATTAAACCCATTAGAAACTGCTTGGAAACAGCAAGTAAATCCAGAAACGTCTATGGAGACGGCGTGGAATCTAGAAACGGCTAGGGATACGTCTGAGAAACGTTTCGGGGACGTTTCGTTCGCGTTTCCGTTTCCAAGCCGTTCCCAAACGGGCACGCGGCCCTTCCAGGCGTTTCGGTGCATCATAGATAACGGATGATTATCATGACTTTGAAACTCGTATTATTTGGTGGAATCCTTTGACAACTGAGTATAAGAGGTTGTCTAAACCAACCAATCCTGATCACGTGGAATGCTACAATTCTAGTGGAAGATTATACGGATTGTATTACAGCTCTTGTGAAGACGACTACAAGCTTCTAGTTGTATCAAAGTCTGGCAATGCTTACATATACTCTTTGAAGTCTGACTCATGGAGAAAGTTAAACAAGAAGGCCCCCGTAAATGAAATAGGTTGGCTCTGGAGACCATGTTTTTGCATGAGTGAAAATATCTATTTTCAGAATTGCAACATAACTCAAGGCTTGATTAGGTTTGACACAACAGCTGAGAGGTTCCATAAGATAGAGACTCCCCCTGGGTATGATAATAATAACCGATACTCCACCGCCATTACTCCTCACAAAGAGTCCATTCATTTATGTGTCAAGTGCGACATTATTGGACGAAATGGTTTGTTGAAGAGCACATGTATCGATCTGTGGAAGTTGAATGTAGATGGAGATATCTGGAGTAAGGTGGCAACCTATCAGTTTATGCCCAACTATGATATTTGGTTTTTTGTTTCCAGTGAACTTGATGAACAACGGAAACTGGCTTGTGATAGATTGTAGAGAAGGATATAGATGTCGTATTTGTCAGGTAGATCTCAAGAAGAAGAAGTATACTAAAGAAAAAGACGGCCGAGTGAGCAAAGGAAAAAATAAAAGCAAAGGAAATGTCCATGACAAATACGAATTGTTGTATTATTGTGACGTTAGAGTGGATTGCTCTGAAGAAGTCATATACACTGAAACGTTTGTGTCACCTAATCGGTATATGAAGTAGCATCTATTTATTATCCTTCTATGTGCCTCTTTTAAATTACAATGCTGACCACTATGTATAATATGTTAACACAATAACTGACGAACAAAGATCGCTCTTACTATTGTAAGTCATATATGGCAGAACATAAGTATAACATTGAAATGGAATATTATTCGAGAAATAAGTTATAATGTCATTAAACATAGCTTCATTGCATGAAGCTATGTCTTTGAGGAAGTAAGGCTGAGCTTGGGGCCAAAACCGACCCGACCGGCCCAACCTGAAAACCGATTTCTGGAAATAGCATGAACCGAAATGCCTAATTCAATTCAGCTTCGGTCGTTTATTCGGGTTTCTTCGGTTTATGTCAAAACTGGGCCTTCAATATTGGAACTTAGTTGCGTTTTGGCTGTTATTTTTGGGCCTATGCATCTTATTTTTCACATTTTTTTTCAGCAAATCAAATGCCACAAAGTTTAACTGTACAAAAACATAGCACATATAAAACTTGTGCATATATTTTCAGTAGCAAACCATAAGACTCACAATTTCAAAAGCAATTCTGACTGCATTTCAGTAGCAAACTAAGAGCAATGTTTTCATCTTTTCATAGTAGGGAAAAAAATAATAATAATAAATAAATAAATAAATAAAAACCCATAAAAGTAGCCAATACAAATCCGAAACCATGAGATCATGTTAAATGCATAAAAAATGAATCAAGAATGATAAGCCTTAAAAACATTTTATTACACGTTGACGTAACTTTTTAAAAAAGCAAATTAATCGCATTATATGTACTGTATTAGCGATTTATGATAGTCAATGAAAACTAACAAAAAAAGTTACTCAACCAGCCGTAAATCATAACAAAACTAAAAATTAACTAGAGAATTGTCGATGAACTTTTTTTTTTTTTTTTTTTTTTATATTTTTTCTTTTTTTAAATAAATTTGATAATATTACTTTTGGGGCTACACAAAAGGGTTTTCAAGAAAACTAAGCATATAACAAGAGCCCAAAACAGCTCTTTTTTTTCTTTTAATAATTTGACAACAAATGGTCACATGTTCTGCAAGGTAAAAACTTGCGATAGACAACTACCGACCTTGTGTGGCTTATTTTTTTCAAATCTGTTGTCGAAGCTAATGGTCACATGTTCGAGGCATGGTAAAAAATTTGGGCAAATTTCTTCAAAATGCATTATACTTGCCACAAATGTTACTTCCGTATATTGAACAATTTTTTTTTCCTTATGTGCGTACTAAACTTTCATTTTTTGGTCTTTTATCTCAGAGGTTCGTTGCAAATTTAGTCCTTACATAATTTACATAATTGGTCCTTAAATTTATATATCAATTGCAAAGTCAGTCCTTGACCACTAACTTCACGTTAAGTAGCTAACGACCGTTATCTTTAACATTTTTTAAAAAATTCCATACGCACTTGGTCCTTCATCTCAGAGGTTCGTTGCAAATTTAGTCCTCACATAATTTACATAATTGATCCTTCATGTTATACATCCGTTGCAAAGTCAGTCATTGAGCTCCACGACAAAGCGCAACAAAAATCAATAATTTTGTATTCGAACCCGCCGCAACGTGCGGTGCAAAATCCTAGTCTAAACACATTTATAAAACAACTATTTAAACCTAAACACTAAAAATAAGTATCTACTAAGCTTATAGTGAAAATGATAAACATAAAAATAAGTATATACTAATCTTATAGTGAAAATGATAAACATAAAAAATATGTATCTACTTGATTGCCATAAATTTTAATCACATTGTCCCGCTGCTTGAACGGGTTGGTACCCTGCTTACCTGCTAGTATGATTTAACTTAGTTATTAAGTTATTGTCACATTACAAAGGATCCAAAAGATAATTACCATATTTTAGTGGATCATTAGCATAAAATAAACCCCATAATCAATCCTATAAAACCTACCACCGACTCCCCTTTTCCTCAAAAATAAATTTCAATGGCGGCTTTAACAATCAAAGATAAGAATTCGAACCCAACTTCAGGTAATGTAAATTAATTGTGTCTCTTATTCACGTTTATTTGATTCATAATAGCTATAATCAGATAATCTTTTCACTTTCATCAGATAATGTAAATTAATTGTGCTCCCCTTATTATTATTTTTAGAACAGCATGTTGCATATTACTTAATAATATGACGAATCCTTATATATATATATATATTTTTTTTTTTAATTTATGTCACTATTCATTATTTTCAACAGTCTTGTATGATGCAAACAAGAAAACTATGGTGGTTTATCTTCCACAAGACATAATATTGTTTCAGATACTAACACGGGTTCCACCAAAATCTGTAATCCGTTTTAAGTGTGTCTCCAAGCAATGGAACGCGTTCCTAATGTCAGATAGGTTCAAGCAGATGCACAGCCGCAGCCTTCTAACAGACCCCCATCTTGAAAACCGAAACCTTTTCTTTTATGATGACGATGAAGCAACGTTCTTTACCATCGACTGTGGATCACCGCCTGATAATGCTCCCTGCCGGCGACCTTTACCACAATTTGAAGCCAGTCCTCCTGAATGTATATTTATAGTAACATCTTATCATGGGCTGGTATGTTTAGTTATATTAATGGATGATTATCATGACTTTTATACTAGTATTATTTTGTGGAATCCTTTGACAACTGAGTATAAGAGGTTGTCTAAACCAACCAATCCTGATCACATGGAATGCTACAATCGTTATGGAAAAGGATACGGATTGTATTACAACTCTTGTGAAGACGACTACAAGCTTCTAGTTTTATCAAAATCTGGCAATGTTTACATATACTCTTTAAAGTCTGACTCATGGAGAAAGTTAAACAAGAAGGCCCCCGAGAAAGAAAGAGGTTTGCCCTGGAAACCAGGTTTTTGCTTGATCAAAAATATCTATTTTCTGTGTCACACCATAGCTCAAGGCTTGATTAGGTTTGACACAACAGCTGAGAGGTTCCATAAGATAGAGACTCCCCCTGGGTACGATAATAAAAACCAATACTCCACCGCCATTACTGTTCACAAAGGGTCCATTCATGATTTATGTGTCAAGTGCGACATTATTGGACGAAATGGTTTGTTGAAGAGCACCTGTATCGATCTGTGGAAGTTGAATGTAGATGGAGATATCTGGAGTAAGGTGGTAACCTATCAGTTTATGCCCAACTATGATATTTGTTTCTTGTATCCAGTGCACTTGATGAACAATGGAAAGTGGCTCATGATAGATCATAGAGGCCATAGATGTCGTATTTGTCAGGTAGATCTCAAGAAGCAGAAGTATACTAAAGAAATTGACGGCCGCGGGAGCAAAGGAAAAAATAAAAGCAAAGGAAATTTCCATGACAAATACGAATTATGTTATTCCGACGTTATAGTGGGTTACCCTGAAGAAGTCATATACACTGAAACGTTTGTGTCACCTAATCGGTATATGAAGTAGCATCTATTTATTATCCTTCTATGTGCCTTTTTTAAATTACAATGCTGGCCACTATATATAATATGTTAACACAATAACTGACGAACAAAGATCGCTCTTACTATTGTAAGTCATATATGGCAGTGAACATAAGTATAACAATGAAATGGAATATTATTGGAGAAATAAGTTATGGGTTGAATCTCAAATACTGGTTAAATGTCATGAAACATATGTTCATTGCATGAAGCTATGTCTTTGAGGAAGTAAGGCTGAGTTTCGGGCCAAAACCGACCCGACCGGCCCGACCTGAAAACCGATTTCTGGAAATAGCATGAACCGAAATGCCTAATTCAATTCAGCTTCGGTCATTTATTCGGGTTTCTTCGGTGTTTATGTCAAAACTGGGCCTTCAATATTGGAACTTAGTTGCCTTTTGGTTGTTATTTTTCACATTTTTTTCCAGCAAATCAAATGCCACAAACACAAAGTTTAACTGTACAAAAGCATAGCACATATTATCAATAGCAAACCATAAGACTCACAATTTCAAAAGCAATTCTGACTGCATTTCAGTAGCAAACTAAGAGCAATGTTTTCATCTTTTCATGGTAGGAAAAAAAAACATGAAAGTAGCCAATACATATCCGAAACCATGATCATGTTAAATGCTTATAAACATGAATCAAGAATGATTAGCCTTAAAAACATGTTATTACACGTTGACACAACTTTTTAAAAAAGCTAATTAATCGATATGTACTGTATTAGCGATTTATGATAGTCAATGAAAACTAACAAAAAATGTTACTCAACCAGCCGTAAATCATAACAAAACTAATACAGTAATTTACTTTTAGGTTTAAACTCATTTTAACATGTAACGTGTTCCATCGAACCCACTCATTTAGCCACATGTATCGATATATCAAATGGAACACTCAATACACAACGAAAAGATTTTATCGACTTTTAACTCGAAATTGTTCAATACTTGGAACACTGAAAACATTTTGTTTAAAAATTTATTGCTAAAAGTATCCCAATCATTAACCAAAAAATTGTAGATGATTTTTTTTTTTTTTTTTTTTATTTATTTATTTATGTTTGGGCTACGCAAAGGGTTTTCAGAAAAGTGAGCATATAACAAGAGCCCAAAACCTTTTTTTTATTTTAATAGTTTGACAACTAATGGTCACATGTTCTGCATGGTAAAAACTTGAGAGAGACTACTACCAACCTTGTGTGACTTATTGGTTTCAATTTGTGACAACTGGCAAAATAGGGAGCCGTTTTATAAAACCCGCATTACATTTATATAATAAATATGGAACTTCTGAAAATTTATTATGACGAGATATTTTACAAATGTTGGTACATGATTTAATCGTACGATGTATTTGGGATTTAGTTATTTAATTATGGTTTGGTTTGTTTCGGACGTGATGAATTATTATTTTTGATATCATCATTGTTGGCACTACTTTGACTCCGGCACTAGGTTGACCTAACAATTTAATTATATTTTTATGGAGTTCGGATATTTTATTATTTTGAAACGGGTTCGGTTGGAAAAAGTGATTGATTATTAAAGGTTTCGGGTTTGGCCCGTGTGTTTATTTAGGGCTACTTAGCCCACTACTATCACTAATAATAATAAAACAAAAATAATTTTTTTTTTTCTTTATGAATCGTCCTTGTGTGAACCGACCCCCACAACTCCCTCACCACTTTACTCTCTTTTCTCTCTCAAAATTTTCACCTCCAAACCCTAACCATCCTTAGCCGCCGCCCCCTTTAGTCGGCTACCACCACCTCACCGCCGCTCCACCACTATTAACACCATCACCAAACGATTCCCCATTCCATTTCCTACTAGATCCATCATAACACGCGCCCTAAACCCTTCTTTTTCTTTCGATTTCACCTCGAATTAGTCACTCCTTGGTGTGGTATTGAAGATCCATTCGATTTCTTATTTGGTGGATAAAGGTAGGCCGAGTTTTGACTCGGATTTGTGCTCGAATCGTGACCTAGGGTCACGGTTTTGTTTTTGGTTTTTCGGGTTCCATGGATTTATAAACAAGATTATTGGGTTTTGATGAAAAAGGTTAAAAGATGATGTTTGGTATCCGGGAGGGTTGATTGGAATCCGATTTTGTGGAAGGATTCTTGATTGAATGGTTTTCTTGGTTGGTTCGGTGCTCGGGTCGAGCGTAACCGAGACCCTCGAGGTCTCGGAGTTGGTGTTTGTGGCTTGTTTTGTCGAGCCGAGGGCTATGGGGATCCTCCCCACTCCATCTTGTTGTTGTTGTTTGATTGTTGCCGAGACCCTAACGGTCCGTTTGGGTTGTAATGGCTCGATGGGAGCAAGACCGTGACCCCCTTGGGTCCGGTCGAATGGGTTGTTTTTATTTGGACTTTGTGGTCGATTGGTATTTGGCCGAACACCCCCCCCCCTAGGGGCTGTTTTGGTTCGAGCAAGCTCAAAGAGCTAGCCGAGACTCTTTAGTCTCGGGTGTGGCTCTGTTTTATGTCTTGAACTTATGTTTGACCCGGGTTGACTTGGTAACTCAACCCGCCTATATTTGGTTTCGGACAATATGGTTACTTGTGATTATTTTTTTCGGGTGATGTTCACCTTTTGGACACTTGGTTTATCATCTTGGATGCGTTGCGGTATCTATTGTCTTGAGTATATTTGGAGATGTGTTGACGAAAGTGAATTGGGAACCGTTGTGATACGGTTATTAGATGACGGAGATAGGTTAGTTGGGTGCCGTAGTCGGACCCTCATGTTGTAGCACGTGGATTTGAGATTGGTTGGACGGAGTTATTATATTTATTATTATGACTTGATTATATTGTTTGGACTTGGACTATGAGCCGAGGGTCATGACTCGGACATTGGACCAAATTCTATGACTCGATAAATCTTTAAAGGTTGATATTAAAAATAAAACTCGTAATAATATTATTAAGAATATAATCGTTTATATACGTATATAGACGTGTTAAGCGTATATATATATATAAATGCGTATATTAATAATAAAACGATCACGAGTAAACGTATAATAATAAAGCGATAGTTATTACACTATGAAAATGGTGCAATGAATGTCGGAATATTATTATAACTAATAACCATATATATATATATAATGACGAACTTTACGTCGAATAACTAACAACTAAAAACGTGATTTTAATTATAAACTAGAAACTTATCGAGTTATACGAATTTTTGGGTCTTTAAAGTCCAAGTGGGCCTTATATTGTGACTTCGTGTTGTCACGGATATATGGCGGTTAATATAAACATTTTATATATCAAATGACTTATTCTAGATCGAGTTATCTGACGATATAAAATGGATATATTAATGGGCATCGTATCCCACGACGCCCACAGGATGTGGTATATATTTTAGGGTAATGAATTACTATATGTCTCGTGGAATTTGGCCGATTCAACGATATATATAGGGAATTCATTGGGCTACGACATATACCAAATAGAAACTTATGTGCAATGTGCTTTAAGTGGGTATAATTTTGGAATGATATATTACGTAAATAAGTATGGAAGAATATCAAATCGACGGATTTAATAAGCTTCGATAATTATTTAAATAATGTGTCGGGCTAACATTAGACCTGTAGTTATCTTGTTATTTGTTCTTTGTTGAGACTTTTGGTTGTGTTGTGTCGACCCTCCACCCGTATGGATACCAAACGTCGAATTTCAAATGAATATGAAGTAAACTCGAGAAATGGATAATTTTGGAAAGTAAAATGAATTACGTTCGGGAATGGGAATATTTGGTTTTGAGGAAATGATTTCTGAACGGGTTTAATATTGTTAGGAAGTGCCGAGTCAGTAGTTGCCGTTACGTGAGTTGCTTGAGATTACTTACGTCTTTCTTCTATCATTTCTTTTGAGGATTTCTGGACTTGAGGTGAGTCATAGCCCCACTTTTACTCTTGAACTTTGTTTTCAATACTTGGGGTGAGAAACGTGCAAATGTTTTATGTGGACTATTATCGCTTTTTGATTTCAAAACTTGCTATGCTTATAGAACTAGGTAGAGCGAGGCCTAGACTAGATCTAGGTAAGCTATTGATTCGGTTATTGAGCGAGGCCTAGACTTGATCTAGGTAAGCTATTGATTTGGTTGTTGAGCGAGGCCTAGTCCCCGAACTAGGTAAGCTATTTGATTTGGTTATAGAGCGAGGCCTAGACTAGATCTAGGTAAGCTATTGATTTGGTTGTTGAGCGAGGCCTAGTCCCCGAACTAGGTAAGCTATTGGATTGATTATAGAGCGAGGCCTAGACTTGAGCTAGGTAAGCTATTGATTGGATTGATTTGAGCTATAGCGTGCACCTATAGGGATGGATTTGATTTGGTTGGATTATTTTGGTTGGATTATTTTGGTTGGATGATTGAGCCCTAGTCTAGCTAGCAAGCGTTTTGCGTATATGTCCACTATATTGAATTAAGAACTTAAACCTATGATCTCACCAGCGAAAGCTGACTTTTAGCACGTTTTCTCAGGTAATTAAGTGATGCTCTGCGGATGCTTGGGATTGGAGGCTTGGCATTTGGCACCGGTTATGGATCTATATTTCTAAAACTCTGATAACTATTGTGGACCTATATTTGTTTCTTTTGGGCCTGACTTTGGATGTTTTTGGGATAATGTAAACTTTAAAACCCCGCGTGGTTGTATTTTATCTTGTTTACTTTATCTCGTTCTTTTATGTCTTGTGTTTGGATACCAATCCCCGTAGTACCTCGAAAGCTTGTTGAGTCTTCCGCTGTATCAAATTTTGGGGGTGTTACAGATTGGTATCAGAGCCAAGGTTATAGAGAACTAGGTAAATAGACACCTAAACTATAACCGATTTTTTTTTATATAGAAAACGATCCCCGACCATTGCCCGCCAGCCCGCCAAGCCGAAGCATCATTGTTTGTTATTGAGGTATTATGAGATATTTGAGATGATTAGAGATTTGAGATTTCTTGAGATGAATTGAGGATTTGAGGTTTATTGATTTGATGATATGATGCGTTTTTGAGGAATTATATGTGTTCTGAGGAATTATATGGCTTAATTGTTTTGAGAATGGTTTTAGTAATGCGGTATTTAAATCTTTCTTGATTTTATACGAGTTGGAATTATATGATGATTTTGGATATGGTATTTTGAGTTCACGGTTTAGTTGTTTTGAAACACTTACACCTACCCTACGCCGTTGTCACAGACTATGGCCTCCCATATGCCTGATGTCGTTGAGGATATTCTTACTACACCGGTATTGCCAGCACGGTTCACCATGGCCCCTGATGATCCTTACCAGGTTGCCATGCATTCAGCTACTATGACACTGACAGGTTCTACTTCAGCACCATCTGCTGCATCTACGCAGGGACCCTCATCTTCTCTAGGGCTCCCTGGTACATCGAGGCAGCTTACTCTTCATCAGGCTTTGGCTCATGTGGCTCCACATTTTGCCCATCGAGCTACGGCACGCATGTCGGTACGCCCTACTTCACCACCTTTACAGATTGATGCTCACTATCTTCTGTCTGAGGCACCACCCACATCATTGCGTCGTCGTCCTAGATCACCTACCACTTCACCACATGGTTCACCTAGTAGGAGACGATGATTGATGATGTACTCTTCCGATGAGGAGGAGGAGGAGTACGAGGGTGAGGATGAGGCTGATGACCCTGAGCGGGAGGATGACCCTCAGGAGGTTGAGCAGGGTGATGATGATGACCCTGAGGAGGAGGATGACCCTCAGGAGGATGAGGTGCCTGATGATGATGATGTGTTAGTACCACCAGCTCAGGCTGAGGAGCCTGATTCACCTGTACATCCGATGGAGCCTGATTCACCTGTACATCCGATGGAGCCTGATTCACCTATACACCCGATTGAGCATGATTCACCTGATCATCCGTTTTTGTTTGGGTTGCCGCGCTGGGTCGGATGCATCTTCTGAGATTTCTGCTGAGCATGCAGAGTTGGGTGAGATTGGCAGGTTGTGGGCTCGGATTACTGAGCTTAGTGAGAGAGTTGCATGTGTATCTGATCGACTTGAGAGGGTTATTGGAGAGTTCATAGCGGATCTGAGAGTGGATATGACTGTAGTTGTGGGCAGGACTACTGAGATGAGGAGAGTTTTGATGGAGGT
Organism: Artemisia argyi; assembly: GCA_030686995.1. Classification (NCBI taxonomy): domain Eukaryota; kingdom Viridiplantae; phylum Streptophyta; class Magnoliopsida; order Asterales; family Asteraceae; genus Artemisia; species Artemisia argyi. Next base: position 13,732,691 of record CM060707.1, on the reverse strand, counting down.
TCATGAGCATATCGATAGTTTACAGCGAGGTTTTGTTACTGCTCGTGAGGCTGACCGCAAGCTATGGCAAAGGAATGCTGAGCTGGAGAAGGAGGTGGCTGACCTCAAGAGAGACCGAGACACCCATAGCGTTGAGCTAGGATCGTTATGGAGGGATCTTGATGGCTTGAGGCAGGAGTTGAGTAGACTCCGCCAGCAGCGTGGCTAGTTGATTGGTTTATGTTGTCTTGTTGCTTTCTTAACCGAGGAGTGTTCGGTTAGAAAAGCTAGTTATCCTATTTTTGATGTATTTTCCGTTAATTGCTCGTATTGTTGGAACGATTATTATCTTTGTGTTTTCAGTAGTTGGGATGATGTTGGATCTTTCTTGTATGGTCGATGGTTATTGTGATATGGTATTATGTGGTTTTTGGGTATTATGGAAATTGAGTTTCCTATTCGCCTTATTGATGTTTTATGGTGTATTGTTGATTTTCTTTCCATGACTTGGCTTCGTTGATTAAATTCTTGTTGAGCATATGATAAGTCCTATCGGAGACTCATGAACTTGTATGATGTTTTAGATCAATGGCCCCCCGAAGAAACCCTGTTAGAGCTACCAGAACTGGACCTGCAACGACTACCCCTAGTCGTCGAGGACGCCGTCCAGCTCGAAATGTTGAGACCCCTACTCCTGATAACCTGGACACTACTAACCGCAACAACAGGAATCAAAATGTGGATGTTCAGGGAGACAATGATCATGTTCCACTTAATGCACCTACTGTGGATCAAGCAATGATCAATCAACTTGTGGAGCAACGAGTTGCTGAGCTACTAGCTGAGTCAAATCATTCCAACAATTCTGCTGGAACTTTTCCACCTGTTCGTGCTAATGGATGTCACTACAAGGAGTTTAAGATTTGTGGACCGATTGAGTTTGGTGGAACTGAAGGAGTGGTTTACTTGGTTAGGTGGATTGAAAAGACTGAGTCTGTGTTCAATGTCAGTGGTTGTGCGGAGAATGCGAAGGTAAAGTTTGCTTCTTTTACCTTCAAAGATGAAGCCTTAACTTGGTGGAACAATTACCGTAACTCGGTTGGGAGTGATGCGGCTTATGCTATGACTTGGGAGCAATTTAAGTCTTTGCTGATTCAGACCTACTGCCCAAGGAATGAGATTAAGAAATTGGAGATTGAGTTCTGGAACCACAAGGTGAAAGGTACCGATATGGCAACTTACAATCGCCGTTATCGAGAGTTGGCCTTACTCTGTCCCGATATGGTTAGGACTGAGACCCAAAAGATCGAGAGGTATACCGATGGATTGCCGGTAGCTACAAGGAACGATGTGATTTCTGCTAAGCCTGCAAACATTCATGAGGCTATTACTATCGCTCAACAATTGATGGATTCTTTGGCATTGGAAGAAGCTGAGAAAAATAAGAATGGAAAGAGAAAGAGGGACGATCACTCTAAGGGTAATGATCGTCGAAACAAGCGACAACTAACTACTAGAGCTTATGCCATGGGAGATGGAGACAAGAAGAACTACAATGGAGATGCACCCAAATGTAACCGATGTTACAAGCATCATTCTGGTCGATGTACTATAATGTGCAAGAATTGCTCTAAGATGGGACATATAGCTAAGGATTGTAGAGCTCGACCTCTTGCTATGGTTCAAGCTACTCCTGAAACTATGAACAAGGCAAATGTTACTTGCTATGGATGTGGAAAGAAAGGACACTATCGGAATGAGTGTAGGGAATCGTGGAACCGAGGAAATCAAGGATCGGGTGGTAATGGGTACAACAATGGAAACCGTGGAGCTGGAGGAAACCGTGGACGACAAGATAATGGGGACCAACGTGTGGAAGCTGGAGTTGCTCATGGGAGAGTGTATGCACTCGGGAACGAGAGAGGAGAAGATCCGAACGTTGTTACTGGTACGTTCCTTCTCAATAATCGTTATGCTTCCATACTATTTGATACTGGTGCCGATAAGAGTTTTGTGTCCACTAAGTTTGCACCCTTACTTGAGAAACCCCCGATGGCCTTAGGAATTGGGTATGATGTAGAGTTAGCCAATGGAAACATAGAAAGGATTAAGACTATCGTTTGTGGATGCACGTTAAACTTTCTGAACCGTCCTTTCAACATAGATCTTCTACCCGTCACATTAGGAAGTTTTGATGTCATTATTGGTATGGATTGGTTGTCGAAGTATCGTGCCCATATAATCTGCGATGAGAAGATCGTGCGTGTGCCTTACGGCAAGGAGATTCTGAACATACCAGGAGATAGAAAGCATTTGAGAGGCCCATCTAGATTAGCAGTTATATCTTGCACTAAGTTGCCGAAGCTAATAGAGAAAGGAAGCTACCTTTTCTTAGCCCAAATTTCTGAGAAGGGAGAGAAGGAGAAGAAGGAAAGGTGCATTGGGGATGTACCTATAGTTCGTGATTTTTCGGATGTGTTTCCCGATGATTTGCCGGGAATTCCGCCTACTAGACAGGTGGAATTTCAGATTGAGTTAATACCTGGTGCTGCACCTGTAGCACGAGCGCCTTATCGTCTTGCACCGACTGAACTAGAAGAGTTGTCGAAACAATTAGCGGAGTTAGCCGAGAAGGGATTCATAAGACCAAGTTCTTCACCTTGGGGAGCCCCAGTCTTATTTGTGAAGAAGAAGGATGGATCGTTTCGTATGTGTATTGATTATCGAGAGTTGAACAAGTTAACGGTGAAGAATAGATACCCGTTACCGAGGATCGACGATTTGTTCGATCAACTTCAGGGATCGAGTGTGTATTCGAAGATCGATTTGAGATCGGGATATCATCAGCTTCGAGTGCGCGAGGAAGATATTCCGAAAACGGCTTTCAGAACCCGTTACGGGCATTACGAGTTTCAGGTGATGCCGTTTGGGTTGACTAACGCACCGGCGGTATTCATGGACCTCATGAATCGGGTGTGTAAGCCGTACTTAGATAAGTTCGTGATTGTGTTTATCGATGACATTCTGATTTATTCAAAGAGTAAGAAAGAACATGAGGAGCATCTAAGACTTATCTTGGAATTGCTCAGGAAGGAAAAACTGTATGCCAAGTTTTCGAAATGCGAATTTTGGATTCCGACGGTACAATTTCTAGGTCACGTAATTGATAGACAAGGAGTTCATGTGGATCCTGCTAAGATTGAAGCGATTAAAGATTGGGCTGCACCTACGACACCAACAAAAGTTCGTCAATTTTTGGGATTAGCCGGTTACTACCGAAGATTCATTGAGGGATTTTCGAAAATAGCAAAACCGTTGACCAAATTGACTCAAAAGAGTGTTAAGTATGAATGGGGAGATAAGGAAGAGGAAGCCTTTCAGTTACTTAAGGAGATGTTGTGTAGTGCTCCTATCTTGGCGTTACCCGAAGGTAACGAGGATTTCGTCGTCTATTGTGACGCTTCCCATAAAGGTTTAGGAGCTGTGTTGATGCAACGAGAGAAAGTGATATCTTATGCTTCCCGACAGCTCAAGAAGCATGAGACGAACTACACCACCCATGATTTGGAGTTAGGTGCTATAGTTTTTGCTTTGAGGATATGGAGACATTACTTGTATGGAACCAAGTGTGTAGTGTTTACTGATCACAAAAGTCTGCAACACATTCTGAACCAAAAAGAGCTTAACATGAGGCAGCGACGTTGGATTGAGTTGCTAAGCGATTACGATTGTGAAATTCGTTACCATCCGGGTAAAGCAAACGTTGTTGCTGATGCTCTTAGTCGAAAAGAGAGAATTCCACCATTACGAGTTAGGTCATTAGGAATGACTATCGTATCGCCATTACCGTCTCAAATATTAGAAGTTCAAACGGAAGCATTGAAAGCAGAGAATAAACCTGCTGAGAATATATTTGGGATGGCAGAAAATGAGAAAGGATTTGTTAAGCGTTCTGATGGAGTGTTATGTTTTGGAGATCGGATTTGGGTACCATTGTATGGAGGGATTCGAGATTTGATTATGCATGAATCGCATAAGTCGAGGTACTCCATTCATCCTGGGTCGGACAAAATGTACCAGGATTTGAAGAAATTATATTGGTGGCCAAATATGAAGGCAGATATAGCACTATATGTTAGTAAGTGCTTGACTTGCTCTAAGGTTAAAGCCGAGCATCAAAGACCGTCAGGATTGTTGACGCAGCCAGAACTCCCAGTTTGGAAGTGGGAGCGGATTACGATGGACTTTATTACCAAATTACCAAAGACAGCTAGCGGTTGCGACGCTATATGGGTAATTGTGGATCGTTTGACTAAGTCTGCTCATTTCCTGGCGATTAGTGAAGACGATAGTGTGGAAAAACTTGCGAGGTTGTATGTGAAGGAGATTGTTTCTCGTCATGGAGTCCCGATATCTATTATTTCGGATCGTGATAGTCGTTTTATGTCGGCCTTGTGGCGATCACTTCAAACGGCTTTGGGAACGAGACTTGATATGAGTACTGCATATCATCCCCAAACCGATGGCCAAAGTGAGAGAACTATCCAAACTTTAGAGGATATGCTTCGTGCATGCATCATAGACTTTGGTAAGGGCTGGGAGAAGTATCTGCCCCTTGCGGAGTTCTCCTACAATAATAGCTACCACACAAGTCTTAAGGCTGCACCATTCGAAGCTCTGTATGGTCGAAAATGCCGTTCACCTATTGGTTGGGCAGAAGTTGGAGATAGCCAACTCACAGGCCCTGAGCTTATCTTGGAAACTACAGAGAAGGTAACGCAGATTCGAGATCGACTGCAAGCAGCTAGAGATAGGCAGAAAAGCTACGCTGATCAAAGGCGTAAACCCCTAGAATTCCAGGTTGGAGACAGAGTTATGTTGAAGGTCTCGCCTTGGAAGGGTGTGATACGTTTTGGGAAACGTGGGAAATTGAATCCCCGCTACATTGGACCATTTCTTATTCTGGAAAGGATTGGGCCCGTAGCGTATCGTTTGGAATTACCTTTGGAACTGAGTAAAGTTCATGATGTGTTTCATGTTAGTAATCTGAAGAAATGCCTTTCAGAGGAAACACCAGTTATACCTATCAAGGACATTCGTGTGGACGAAAGTTTGAATTTCGTGGAAGAGCCGATTGAGATAATGGATAGAGAGATCAGACGACTCAAGAGGAGTCGTATTCCGCTCATCAAAGTTCGTTGGAATTCGCGGCACGGACCGGAATTTACGTGGGAACGTGAGGATGAGTTTCGGAAAAGATATCCAAAGTTATTCACTTCGTAGATGGGTTATTTTGAGAGAAACCCGGGACGGGTTCCTTCTGAGGCTGGGAGGATGTGACAACTGGCAAAATAGGGAACCGTTTTATAAAACCCGCATTACATTTATATAATAAATATGGAACTTCTGAAAATTTATTATGACGAGATATTTTACAAATGTTGGTACATGATTTAATCGTACGATGTATTTGGGATTTAGTTATTTAATTATGGTTTGGTTTGTTTCGGACGTGATGAATTATTATTTTTGATATCATTATTGTTGGCACTACTTTGACTCCGGCACTAGGTTGACCTAACAATTTAATTATATTTTTATGGAGTTCGGATATTTTATTATTTTGAAACGGGTTCGGTTGGAAAAAGTGATTGATTATTAAAGGTTTCGGGTTTGGCCCGTGTGTTTATTTAGGGCTACTTAGCCCACTACTATCACTAATAATAATAAAACAAAAATAAATTTTTTTTTTCTTTATGAATCGTCCTTGTGTGAACCGACCCCCACAACTCCCTCACCACTTTACTCTCTTTTCTCTCTCAAAATTTTCACCTCCAAACCCTAACCATCCTTAGCCGCCGCCCCCTTTAGTCGGCTACCACCACCTCACCGCCGCTCCACCACTATTAACACCATCACCAAACGATTCCCCATTCCATTTCCTACTAGATCCATCATAACACGCGCCCTAAACCCTTCTTTTTCTTTCGATTTCACCTCGAATTAGTCACTCCTTGGTGTGGTATTGAAGATCCATTCGATTTCTTATTTGGTGGATAAAGGTAGGCCGAGTTTTGACTCGGATTTGTGCTCGAATCGTGACCTAGGGTCACGGTTTTGTTTTTGGTTTTTCGGGTTCCATGGATTTATAAACAAGATTATTGGGTTTTGATGAAAAAGGTTAAAAGATGATGTTTGGTATCCGGGAGGGTTGATTGGAATCCGATTTTGTGGAAGGATTCTTGATTGAATGGTTTTCTTGGTTGGTTCGGTGCTCGGGTCGAGCGTAACCGAGACCCTCGAGGTCTCGGAGTTGGTGTTTGTGGCTTGTTTTGTTGAGCCGAGGGCTATGGGGATCCTCCCCACTCCATCTTGTTGTTGTTGTTTGATTGTTGCTGAGACCCTAACGGTCCGTTTGGGTTGTAATGGCTCGATGGGAGCAAGACCGTGACCCCCTTGGGTCCGGTCGAATGGGTTGTTTTTATTTGGACTTTGTGGTCGATTGGTATTTGGCCGAACACCCCCCCCCTAGGGGCTGTTTTGGTTCGAGCAAGCTCAAAGAGCTAGCCGAGACTCTTTAGTCTCGGGTGTGGCTCCGTTTTATGTCTTGAACTTATGTTTGACCCGGGTTGACTTGGTAACTCAACCCGCCTATATTTGGTTTCGGACAATATGGTTACTTGTGATTATTTTTTTCGGGTGATGTTCACCTTTTGTACACTTGGTTTATCATCTTGGATGCGTTGCGGTATCTATTGTCTTGAGTATATTTGGAGATGTGTTGACGAAAGTGAATTGGGAACCGTTGTGATACGGTTATTAGATGACGGAGATAGGTTAGTCGGGTGCCGTAGTCGGACCCTCATGTTGTAGCACGTGGATTTGAGATTGGTAGGACGGAGTTATTATATTTATTATTATGACTTGATTATATTGTTTGGACTTGGACTATGAGCCGAGGGTCATGACTCGGACATTGGACCAAATTCTATGACTCGATAAATCTTTAAAGGTTGATATTAAAAATAAAACTCGTAATAATATTATTAAGAATATAATCGTTTATATACGTATATAGACGTGTTAAGCGTATATATATATATAAATGCGTATATTAATAATAAAACGATCATGAGTAAACGTATAATAATAAAGCGATAGTTATTACACTATGAAAATGGTGCAATGAATGTCGGAATATTATTATAACTAATAACCATATATATATATATATATATATATATATATATATATATATATATATATATATATATATATATATATATATATATATATAATGACGAACTTTACGTCGAATAACTAACAACTAAAAACGTGATTTTAATTATAAACTAGAAACTTATTGAGTTATACGAATTTTTGGGTCTTTAAAGTCCAAGTGGGCCTTATATTGTGACTTCGTGTTGTCACGGATATATGGCGGTTAATATAAACATTTTATATATCAAATGACTTATTCTAGATCGAGTTATCTGACGATATAAAATGGATATATTAATGGGCATCGTATCCCACGACGCCCACAGGATGTGGTATATAGTTTAGGGTAATGAATTACTATATGTCTCGTGGAATTTGGCCGATTCAACGATATATATAGGGAATTCATTGGGCTACGACATATACCAAATAGAAACTTATGTGCAATGTGCTTTAAGTGGGTATAATTTTGGAACGATATATTATGTAAATAAGTATGGAAGAATATCAAATCGACGGATTTAATAAGCTTCGATAATTATTTAAATAATGTGTCGGGCTAACATTAGACCTGTAGTTATCTTGTTATTTGTTCTTTGTTGAGACTTTTGGTTGTGTTGTGTCGACCCTCCACCCGTATGGATACCAAACGTCGAATTTCAAATGAATATGAAGTAAACTCGAGAAATGGATAATTTTAGAAAGTAAAATGAATTACGTTCGGGAATGGGAATATTTGATTTTGAGGAAATGATTTCTGAACGGGTTTAATATTGTTAGGAAGTGCCGAGTCAGTAGTTGCCGTTACGTGAGTTGCTTGAGATTACTTACGTCTTTCTTCTATCATTTCTTTTGAGGATTTCTGGACTTGAGGTGAGTCATAGCCCCACTTTTACTCTTGAACTTTGTTTTCAATACTTGGGGTGAGAAACGTGCAAATGTTTTATGTGGACTATTATCGCTTTTTGATTTCAAAACTTGCTATGCTTATAGAACTAGGTAGAGCGAGGCCTAGACTAGATCTAGGTAAGCTATTGATTCGGTTATTGAGCGAGGCCTAGACTTGATCTAGGTAAGCTATTGATTTGGTTGTTGAGCGAGGCCTAGTCCCCGAACTAGGTAAGCTATTTGATTTGGTTATAGAGCGAGGCCTAGACTAGATCTAGGTAAGCTATTGATTTGGTTGTTGAGCGAGGCCTAGTCCCCGAACTAGGTAAGCTATTGGATTGATTATAGAGCGAGGCCTAGACTTGAGCTAGGTAAGCTATTGATTGGATTGATTTGAGCTATAGCGTGCACCTATAGGGATGGATTTGATTTGGTTGGATTATTTTGGTTGGATTATTTTGGTTGGATGATTGAGCCCTAGTCTAGCTAGCAAGCGTTTTGCGTATATGTCCACTATATTGAATTAAGAACTTAAACCTATGATCTCACCAGCGAAAGCTGACTTTTAGCACGTTTTCTCAGGTAATTAAGTGATGCTCTGCGGATGCTTGGGATTGGAGGCTTGGCATTTGGCACCGGTTATGGATCTATATTTCTAAAACTCTGATAACTATTGTGGACCTATATTTGTTTCTTTTGGGCCTGACTTTGGATGTTTTTGGGATAATGTAAACTTTAAAACCCCGCGTGGTTGTATTTTATCTTGTTTACTTTATCTCGTTCTTTTATGTCTTGTGTTTGGATACCAATCCCCGTAGCACCCCGAAAGCTTGTTGAGTCTTCCGCTGTATCAAATTTTGGGGGTGTTACACAATTGATATAACATAGTACCATCTCCTTCTCCCTGAGATTCTTACGCTCTGTTCTCAAGTTTTTTTTTAAAAGGAATGGAAGGGGATGGGAAGGGAAATCCAAAATATGGGTGTTCTTAAGTTTTTTTTAAGAAGGAAGAGGAGGGGATGGGAAGGTGGGAGGGAGGGAAGGTTCGTGTTTTGTTATGTATATCTGTTCCGTCCAATTTTGGGGGGATTGGGAGGGGAAGCCTGTTATTAACATCATGGGCTTGTGTACAATTACACTTCTATCCTCACTTTTACATGCACGTTTTATATATTTTGACGTAGTTATCCCATGTCACACATATCATTCTGTACCAAACGGCTGTTTTGCTCGCAATCAAGAAACAGTTGTAAGTTTATTCTTTGATTTTATTTTCAAGTTTGATCAGATCGTTTGTTAGTTTTCATTGTTTAGATGTGTTTTTCTCAAGATATAATATGTGTATAATGTTAATTTGATCAGATCGTTTGATCAGATGGTTGTTGTATTTGATTTTAGTTTCAAGTTTGGTTGTTGCATATAAATCGCGTCTCATTGACTTGTTAATTGTTATCTTCCAGTCTTCCACTAGTGTGTACTGCCAAAGCTTCAACCTGGTTATTTTCTTAACATGGCAGATATATATAAAAAGTAAAAAAGGACAGTTAGGTAACTTCAATGGAGAAGCAAAATCACGTTTCACATAAGCAGGTGGAGAGACGCTTTTGCAAAACCACATTTTGATTAATCTGTAATGGCATATTGATCGGATATAATTGTTTATTATGTTACATGAGATTTTGATTAATCTGTAATGGCATACTGAGTGCTAGTAGCCATATTGTTTATCATGAAGTTTTTAAATGTTTATTATTGTTTAAATGAAGTTTTTAATGTATATAATTGTTTATTATGTTACCTGGTTCTTGGCGATATCGAGTGCTAGTAGATTGTGTATATAGGCATCAAGTATCTAGTATGTTTATGTAGCAGTAGAGGCACCAAGTATCGAGAGATTGTGTATATAGGCACCAAGTATCTAGTATTGTGTAAAGGAACTATGTCTAATGGCTGCTTGGTTTTCTAAACTATCTATAGGATAGATTCAAATATATAGGCACCAAGTAAAAGTAATGCAAAGTTTTATGTATAGGATCACAAACCTACTGGCCTATTATTACATTATGTTTGGTACCAAGTAAATTTCACTGAAACACAAAACGATTATTACATTATGTTTGGTTTTAATGTAACCTACTGGCCTAGTGCTACAGCAAACAGTTAATTGGCAACAAGTTTAGTTTACTGTCATTAGCATTTTAGTTGGGATTTAGTATGTTTTTGCTTTTCTTTTCAGCATGCACTTGACATTTGGTCAGCATTATTACTGACTTATGTTGTGCTCCCATTGCTTATAATGTGGCTATTAATGTTATTGTTATATAAGTATAACTTCATTGTATGCTTCTAACTTATCAAGTCTTTGCTTTGATGCGACTGATGCGCATATAGTATATTTTTATAGCTTACTAATAAATATACAAGTGACACAAAAGAGTATATACTCACAAGTTCAGCAAATAATCACAGTATAGGCTTATGGACATATAGTATATTTTTATGTGACTGATGGACATATAGTATATGCAGTTGAGTCCCTAGCATACTTTTGTTGATTGTACTCTGTTGTTCACAAAAATGTGTCGTACTTCAGAGTATATCGATCTTGAATCTTGTACTTGTCATTATATCGGCACCTTAAATGTGGCAATATATATATATATATATATATATATATATATATATATATATATATATATATATATATATATATATATATATATATATATATATATGCAGCAGGCAAAGAGAATTGATTTGTTGAAATATTAGTGTTTTGAGGGTATATTGGTAATTTGGGTAGCTTCCCATCCTTTCCTTGCAACTTAAAAATTAAACTTAAGAACACAAATAAAAACCCTTCCATTCTTCACACTTTCATCCCCTCCTTTGCCCTTCCCATCCCCTCCCCTTCCCTTCTTTAAAAATTAGACTTGAGAATAGAGCGTTAGAGATCGATGGACATGGAAGGAAGTAAGGAAGATTTGAAAGATTTGATATTCGTCTTATGGTAGTCTTAGTGAATTTAACTTGACATGAGTCGTTTTGCTTATACATAATAGTTAACCATATTAACTACTTTAGAATCCTTTTAAGCTAGGAAGAACATGTTACTTACCTGACAATGTTTTGCTTAGTATAATTAATAGTCTATATTAAATGTTTTGAAACACTTGCACCATCTATGATATTATGATGATCTAAAGTTGTTTCATCGAGTTGTATATTTTATAAAGTTAACATATATATTCTCAATAAAATACGGAGTACTTAATAGGGTGGATATTAATGTCTTGGTTTATGGTATAAATATATAAAACACGATTTTATATCACCAACCTTGCGTAGTCCACAATGGTTTCAAATTGAGAATGAATCCTAGACATTACGCGTTCGAGGTTTGGTACCAACACTAAAATCCCCGTAAGGTATTCCATAATACCTTTTTTTTATATATAATAAATACCATATTAAAGCACTATAATTATCAAGAAAGTCACTTTTGGGTAAGGGTTTCGGGTTACTTGCTTTATTTTATGTCTTTCCTTCTTCCCTTCCTCGCTCAGGAAAGCTGTCCAATCGGTCTAAATTTTTTTCCTCATATACTAAACTTTCATTTTTAGACTTTTTTGAGACACTTTTTGATATTTTTGCCCCTCTTCGATAACCAAAAGTGTACTTTAAGACAAATATGATTTTTTATGATATTTGCCCCATAATTTAAGATCACTATTTTTTAATCGGCCGTAATTGATTAAAAAAAAAAGGGAACCAAAGATATACAATGAAACCACACGAACCACAAATATGAAATTAGAAATTAGCCATTTAATTTTAAATAATACATTCGTATGCACTCATGTTTACTAAGTAATACATTTTGTAGGTTTCATGTTTTGTAATGCACTTTCTATATGTATATGTGATGTTAACAAGGTGTATATTGCCCACACGTTGCCACGGGATATATCTCGTATGTTGATCCTTATTTATTTTATCAAACTCATTCATGCAAAAATTTTTGCGGTCTCACCTTGTTTGGTTTATCTAATATTAATATGTTTTCACTATAATACTTAAGCAACATAGGCTTTTAAGAGTTCATTCATATGACATGAAACTTAACATGTAATTGTACTTATCACATCCTTATCAGTCCGTGATATGATCAGGGGCGGAGGGGATGAGGTGGCTAGCGGGTGCTGCAACATCTGAAAGAGCTTTTTCAAAGATGAAACTTGTGAAAACAAGACTTCGTAGTACCATGAGTGATGACTTCCTTAAGAGTAGCATGATTATTAGCATTGAAAGGGAGATTGTTGGTACACTTTGTAATGAGAAAATAATAGATGATTTTTACTCCAAATCACAACGACGTGTCCAGATGATGAAGAAGCAAAAGGTACAATTTCTTGTTACTATTAAAATGATTATTTTTTATCATTAACATATAGAATTTATGCTTTTATATATTGACTGTTTTGCGTCATTTGCAGGTCAGTTCATGACAAAAGATTCTTGCTCTAGTGCTTAAGGTGATTAGAAGTCTTATTTAGTTCATGAGAAAGGATTAAAGCTTAAGTCCTCAAGGTCATTACTCATTAGAAATCATATGTTGATTGGTTAAGTCTTTAGTACCAGTTACTTTGGTAATGTCTTTTGTTTCAGTTACTTTCTTAATATTATTATGTATTTAGTTCTTTATCTATTCTTCTAGATTATCATGCTTTGATGTATCCCTTCGAACTATGTTGCGAGTATAAAATTTTTTTTAGGCCCCCCTTAACTTGAAATCCTTGCTCCGCTCCGGGATATGATCTTGTCCATCCAATTAAAACCTAACCTTATCGTTCGGATTACACGTAATGCATACTCTCATCATCATGTTAGATGCTTATAAAATGAATCAAGAATGATAAGCCTTAAAACATGCTATGATACATTGACGTAACTTTTTAAATAAGCTAATTAGTTGTATGAGCAGACAAGATACATTGGTTTAGAAACCAATGAAGAGAATTGATATCTTATTATCTAATCTGGGGAAAATGTTTTCGACTTAATATGTTATGTAAGATTTAACTACTCATGCGTGATCTAATGGCAAAAGGTATGTGACTATCACATATAAATTGTGTGAGTTTCAATTGAACAGTTGCTTTCACTCTTATAAGGATTCCGCAAATAATCAATGTCAAATTCTTTGATTCATTCAAATAAGAATTGTAAAACGTTGAAAATTACATTGTGTCTTTGTGTTTAAATTGCTTTACGTGCTATTACTATAAATTGTTTAACACTCCATATGTTTGCATACAATGTGATTTAAGTTAGTTCTTAAGTTATTTTCACATTATAGAGGTCCAACAAGTGGTTTTAAAGCCATCTAATCTATAAAGCCTTTTCAAAAAGATTGCTCGAAGTCTTTAAAATTAAGATCCACAATGGCAAATAATGAAGTTTCTAAACTTTTAAACGATAAGGGTAGTTATACTATTGCTCCTAAGCTAGGAAAGGAAAAATTCACCAAATGAAAGAAAAGGTTCATCTGTCACATAGCGAGTATAGAAACTCAATTCGTGAAAATCATAACCAATGGTCCATAAAACCAAAAACCACTGTTGGTCTTGACACACCTGAACCTCCATGGAAAAATAACAAAGGGTTGTCAATCTTGACCAACGACTCAAAAGTCTCATTGTTTCATGCCTACCTGATGACCTCCTGGAACATGTCATAAATTGTTCCACTGCCAAGCGGGCATAGGAAGACCTGATTCTAAGCCAAGAAGGGCCATCAAAAGTCAAGAAAAATAGAGCCATGGATTTAAAACTAGCATAAAACACCTTTAAATTCATTGAAGGTGAAACTGTTACTCAAACATTTACCACATACAAAATTCTTATGAATGAGCTTGTAAATGATAGTTTCAAACTTGACAACATGAAATTAATGTCGGTTTTATCAATAGCCTTATGAAGAAGTGGTTAAACTTTAGCCAAAAGCTAATTAATCGTATGATATGTACTGTATTAGCGATTTATGGTAGTCAATGAAAACTAACAAAAAAAGTTACTCAACCAGCCGTAAATCATAATAATTTACATTTCGGTTTAAATTCATTTCAACATGTAACATCGTCCATCGAACCCACTCATTTAGCCACATGTATCGATATATCAAATGGAACACTCAATACACAACCAGACGATAAAATCGAGTTTTAACTCTAAATTGTTCAATACTTTGAACAATGAAGCATATTGTTTTAAAATTTATTGCTAAAGTATCCCAACCATTAACTAAAGAATTGTCAAAGATTTTTTTTTTTTTAATTTTTTTAATTTTTCAGAAAAGTGAGTATATAACAAGAGCCCAAAACAGCTCTTTTTTATTTTATTATTATTATTATTATTATTTTTAATAGTTTGACAACTCACATGTTCGAGGCATGGTAAAACTTGAGATAAAGATAAAGTTGGGTATAAAAAATAATACATATAGTCAATATCACATTTATGGAACAACTATTTAAGCATAAACATTAAAAATAAGTATTTACTAATCTTATAGTGAAAATAATAAACACAGGGGCGGAGCCATGTAGGAAGGAGTGGGGGGCGATGCCCTCAACGACATCTTAGCGGAAAGGGTAAATTACTGTGAAAAAAAGTCAAATTAGTAGAAATGATATCCGGTGCCCTCACTCTTGAACTCGGGGTGCCCTCAACCTTGAGTGACTGAAACTATTGAAAGAGTAAATTCAGAGAGTCAACTGGTTTTTCCGGTGAATATACATTGGCAAATGAAGATGAGTACAGTAAAGTGAGGGCATATTGTAACAATAAGATAGTACTTGTGGACTTGTCGTTATCCTCATTATCATTTTATATTATATAATAAAATACGAGTATTACATTAAAGAAATTTCATTTGAGTAGTTGATGCATTAATTTTATACTCTTTTTTAAGGGTGTTTGGGTTTAAGAGATTATTTGAATAAATATAGGATTTAAAGTTGTTTTGAAGTTATCATTTAGCTATTGAACTCGAACTGAAATAGTTCGCGTTTTTGTTTAGAAACCATCTGGTTTCATTCTTTTCTTGGTTGGGTTTTTCGGTTTTCGGTTTTCGGTTATTATTTTGTTTCTCCATGTTTGGTTTATCCACAGTCGGTTTTTAGAGTTTGTTTTCTATGTTACGTACTTTTTAAGCCGGGACCTTCCAAACCTTCCAAATCTATGCATGATTGAAACTTTAAAGAAAAAAAATCACAAAGAAACACAATTATTGAATCAAACCCGACCCAATTTGTCGTTAAAAATACCTTAAATCAAACCCGACCCGATTTGTTCGAGTTCCACTAGAAAAATCATATCATTTAATCTAACCCTATGTGCGGCTCGTTGTCCCCTATTGTTGAAATTTCTGGCTCCGCCACTGAATAAACATAAAAAATAAGTGTCTACTCGATTGCCATAAATTTTAATCACGGGGCCGCTTGAACGCGCATGTATCCTGCTAGTATGATTTAACTTAGTTATTAAGTTATTGTCATATTTCAAAGGATCCAAAAGATAATTACCATATTTTAGTGGATCATTAGCATAAAATAAACCCCATAATAAATCCTATAAAACCTACCACACATCGTGAATCTATTCCGATTCCCCTTTTCCTAAAAATTAAATTTCAATGGCGGCTTTAACAATCAAAGATAAGAATTCGAACCCAACTTCAGGTAATGTAAATTAGTTGTGTCTCTTATTCACGTTTATGTTAATTGTTTGATTCATAATAGCCACTATTCATTAATCTTTTCACTTTCATAAGATTTGTGCTCCATTATTATTATTTTTTCGAACAGCATGTTACTTACTAATATGACGCATCCTTGTATACTTGATATTCATTATTTTCAACAGTCTTGTATGATGCAGACAAGAAAACCATGGCGGTTTATCTTCCACAAGACGTAGTATTGTTTCAGATACTAGCAAGGGTTCCAGCAAAATCTGCAGTCCGTTTTAAGTGTGTCTCCAAGCAATGGAACGCGTTTCTAATGTCAGATAGGTTCAAGCAGATGCACAGCCGTAGCCTTCTAACAGACCCCCATCTTGAAGACCAAAACCTTTTCTTTTATGATGAAGATGAAGCAACGTTCTTCACCATCGACTGTGTATCACTGCCTGATAATGCTCCCTACCGGCGACCTTTACCACAATTTGAAGCCAGTCCTGAATGTATAGTTATACTAACATCTTATCATGGGCTGGTATGTTTAGGTATAATAACGGATGATTATCATGACTTTGATACTAGTATTATTTTGTGGAATCCTTTGACAACTGAGTATAAGAGGTTGTCTAAACCAACCAATCCTGATCACATGGAATGCTACAATTCTTATGAAAGAGGATACGGATTGTATTACAGCTCTTGTGAAGATGACTACAAGCTTATAGTTGTAACAGAGTCTCGCAATGTTTACATATACTCTTTGAAATCTGACTCATGGAGAAAGTTAAACAAGAAGGCCCCCTTTCAAGAAACACGTTGGCACTGGAGAGCAGGTTTTTGCTTGAGCGAAAATATCTATTTTCAGTATTACAACAAAGCTCAAAGCTTGATTAGGTTTGACACAACAGTTGAGAGGTTCCATAAGATAGAAACTCCCCCTGAGTATGATAATATTAATGAACTATCCTCCACCGCCATTACTCTTCACAAAGGGTCCATTCATTTATGTGTCAAGTACCACATTATTGGACGAAATGATTTGTGGAAGAGCACCTGTATCGATCTGTGGAAGTTTAATGCGGATGGAGATATCTGGAATAAGGTGGAAGCCTATCAGCTCATGCCCAACAATGATATTGGCTATTTGTCTCCACTGCACTTGATGAACAACGGAAACTGGCTCATGATAGATGATTATACACCATATGGAGAATATCGTATTTGTCAGGTAGATCTCAAGAAGAAGAAGTATACTAAAGAAAAAGACGGCCGCGGCAACAAAGGAAAAAATAAAAACAAAGGAAATTTCCATGACGAATACGAATTGTATCCTTCCGACGTTAGAGTGCGTTACCCTGAAGAAGTCATATACACTGAGACGTTTGTGTCACCTAATCAGTATATGAAGTAGCATCTATTTATTATCCTTCTATGTGCCTCTTTTAAATTACAATGCTGACCACTTTGTATAAGATGTTAACACAATAAGTGATGAAAAAAGGGGGTCTTATACTGTTGCATGGCATATAAGGCGGTGAACATAAGCATAATATAATAAAATGGAACATTATCATTATCACTAAGAATGCATACATAAGTACACAACCATGTTACCATTGGGGCAGTGAGCTACTGGCTCATGGCATCACTTCCTCTTTCCCACTACAAACGCCAAGCTAAACAGTTAAAGAATAATATTGGAGAAATATGTTATGGGTTGAATCTCAAATACTGGTTAAAGGTCACTAAACATACTCATTGCATGAGGCTATGTCTTTGAGGAAAATCTACACCCAAGACTCTAGGGCTGAGCTTCGGGCCTAAACCGACATGACCCAACCTGAAAACTGATTACTGGAAATAGCATGAACCGGAATGCCTAATTCGGTTTGGGAAATGATTTATATGCCTAATTCATGTGCCTGCTATTGTGCCTAATCCATTCATTGTTGAACACATAGATTGCATAATTTCTCTCTCTTCAAACTTACAATTGATTTTGCCAAGTGTATGGTGATATTTCTTAGGCATAAAATTAGGCATGTCCATCACTACTCATTCAATTTTGGTCGGTTAGTCAGGTTTCTTCAGTTTCTTCTGTTAGACAGTCACAATTTCAAAAGCAAAACCAATGCATTCCAGTAGCAAACCAAAAGAAATGTTTTTATATTTTCTTAGTTGAAAAAAAAATAATAATAAAAAAAAATAATACTATAGAGGTAGCCAATACAAATTTGAAACCATGATCATGTTAAATGCTTTTAAAATGAATCAAGAATAATAAGCCAAAAAAACATGTTATTATACATTGACTTAACTTTTCAAACAAGCTAATTAATTAATCGTGTGACTAGACATGATACATTGCTTAAGAAACCAATGAAAATTCTTGATATACCTTATGAATGGATCCAAGGAGAATGATTTCGACTTACTATGTTATGTATCAAATGGAAATAAAAGAGTGAAAAGGATGAAACTATTAGTCGTATAATGGGATATATAGCCCATGAGTTGTTTGTATGGGCTACGGCTCGATAGTGTCTAGCGCTTTCAGTCGGTCTTATGTAATCTATAAATACATTGGCATATGACGATAATAATATACGGAACACTATTCTCCTGTAGTATAATCTAAGATCTTGAGTTCAAATTTCGCCTTTTAGTAACGTTTAACACACAGCCAAAGTTAGGTTAACTTTTACTACATCATTATTCAATTTTTATTATGTACCAAATGGAAATAAAACAGTCAAAAGGTTGAAACATACTAATTTTAGTAAACTTTAAAAATACAAAAAAAAACAAAAAATAAATAAAAAAAATATGTTGAGAGTGGGATTTGAACCCACGCCCTTTCGGACCAGAACCTTAATCTGGCGCCTTAGACCAACTCGGCCATCTCAACTTTGGTGATATAGTTGTCAGCAGTAATGTACTTATAGAATTTAGCAATTGAATATCTTGATTTAATTCTAAAATTGAGTGGTTTATGACTTTATGTTACTTAGCAATAATTTACTGGTGATAATAGCTTTGTTTTGCTGCTTGATCTCCCTCTTGGATTCTATTGGGTTTAGCCTAAGTATATTTATATTGCTTGAATAGTATGCATTGCTCTTTAATTAAAAAACATGATTGTTTAGTCACATGAATGCCCTCACAAAGGATTAAAAGAATGAGAGCAAGACATTACTAAGATGACCACTTACATATATATAATTTTCTAACTTTTTATGTCCATATCTATAAATAGTATACCTTCGTTTGTCGTGAACCCGCTTCTAAGAGAGATAGATGTTGTGAGAACGAACAACATGTTATTCATCCGTCACCTCATCACTTTACTAATAAATAAAACACTCTCTCCAACAATAAAACCAATAACATGTTATTGTTATTTGTAAGTCCCACAAAACACCTCACCAAAAATACCTCACTCACCCACCAAAAAACAAATAAATAAATAAATAAAAAGTGGCACATGTTGGCCGGTAGAATGGCTAAGTGACGAATGACATGATAGGGAGGTGCAGTTTGGCATGTCTTTGGTGTGCCATTGAGGAAAAAAATGATGAACGGCGTGTGAATAACTTACAACACCGTCCACTCATTGATGTGTTACTTAATAACATGTGTCAAGTGTTTTATGAGAAAATAATTGAGGGTGTAAACAAACCAATTATTACAGCATTAGAATACATCAGGGAATACTGTATGAAGAGGATAATACATGTTGCAAAGGTCATTGAGAAGAGTGATGGGCCACTAACACCTACTGCACAACACATGTTAGAAGGTATTAAGAAAGAGGCGGTTAGGTATAATGTTTTATGGAATGGGGGAGATAAGTTTCACGTCAGTGGACCATGAGGAGACCAATGTGTAGTTAATGCTGTAGAGAAGTCTTGTACTTGCAGAAGATGGGAGATTACAGGTTTACCATGTAAACATGTTGTCGCTACCAATTGGAATATGGCCTTAAATGGATAACAAGTAGGAGCTGTTGAAACATGGGCGCATCCTTGTTACTATCTCAACACCTGGGAAGCAACGTACAAACACAATGTCTCCCCCATAACTAGCAATGAGCATTGGGAAAAATCGTCTGTGCCAACAACTATTGTTCCACCAAAGACTCAAGAAAATGCAGCTAACTCAACTAGTAAAAAAAGAGTAAGGATAGCTCCTGAAACTGAAGAGATTGTCAAGAATGGTAAACTGTCTAAGGCTTGGAAGAGTGTAAGGTGTAGTGTTTGTGGCATTGTTGGACACAACAAAAAAACATGTATTGGCTATGGTGAAACACAAAGTAGTCAAACTGGCGGTAAAAAACAAAACAGTTCAAGTTCTAAAGGAAAAGGTAAACAAGTGACTCAAAAGGTTGCATCAAAGAAGACACATCCTACAGGGAACAAAGGTGCAGCAGATAAACAAGCTGAAGGTACAGGTGTTGATGAAAGTGAAGAAGTTGCAGTTGAAGTAACTTGTGTCCAGTCTGGAATTCAAGATCAAGGTACTCATGATGTTGCAATAGAGAAACAAGATGAAATTACAGGTGTTCAATCTCAGAGTCAAGATCAACCTATAGATGAATCCCAGTGTCAATCCCAACAGCAAGATCAATCACAGTCTCAATCCCAGCAACCTATTGATGAATCCCAGTGTCAATCCCAGCAGCAAGATCAATCACAGTCTCAATCTCAGGTCCATTCAAGTAATGTGCAAGCCGTTTCTGTTTCATCCTAGCATACTACCAGAAGAGTGACTAGGCAGCAAGCTTTAATGGATAGATTGATGCCTTCACCATAGGGCTTTCTTTATGTTATGCTAATGAAGTAGACAATATTTATTTATGTTAACTATGAACAAGTTATGTACTCTGATTATCATGCTTTGAAAAGTATGAAATTTTATGCATTTGGAATTATATACAATTGCATTATCTACAAAACCATGTTATGTTTCTGAATTGTAATTGTGTCCAAAATATGTATGTTGTGTGCAACGTATGTTATATCTAACTGTATGACTGCATAATATGCTACTGCAAATTGATGCAGGCAAAACTAACCAAAACTAAAACTTCAAAAGAATGTTGACTATTCAAAGTTAATTATAACCAAATTTCTATGCATCTGCATATATACCCATAATGTAAACTCAGAAAAAGAACCAAACTTCATATCCATGTTGGAGGCAATGTTACTGCCATTCAATACAATCTAAAGATAAAACATACTAGTACAAAATAGTTTTGGTAAAGGTTCTAACACTACCAAGGTGGCCTACCAAGTAATTACATTTTCCTCAAAACACAAAACACGGCCATCATACTTTAAAGCTAAAAAGTTAACAAAGTGCATAAACAATCAAGAACAATATCCAACTGAGCACCAGGTAAATCGTCCACTTCCACACATCACCTTGAGCAACTTCTAATCTTTCTTGGAGCTCATTTCTCCCCCTCAAAAGGCCTGGTATGATCATTCTTGAACGTGCACACATTTCAGGATCATACCATCTTATCTACCGACAAGAAGACCCCTAATCATTAATATGACATTTCGTTAATGAACCATCATTGTTACAATGTACTTTGCTACTTGCAAAAGGAAGGTAATACAATCAATCTTAAAACGCACTTACTTCATCAGGACAAGCATAAAATCGACGCCCTGGGTTGGCGAATGTCCACGAAGTGCGTGTTATAGCTTGCTTACCACACCAGCAGCGCACCATGTTGAAGGAGGAAAGGCTTTGGGGGAAAGATTAAAGGATCATGAGTGACAATATAATTTTGACTCACAATAATATAGGAAACCGGGATAATGTACAACGGATAGAAACTAGATCGCTACATTGAATGACGATTTTGCCCTCACCAAGAATACGTTGCTGTTCCTATTACGGGCTAAGGGACGCAATCGGCCTCAAAATCCCAAGTTTTGGACGCCACACGATGTTTTTCAAAAGTTAAGGTGCCCTGTGATGTTTCGTGGAAAGTTTAGGAACCAACGGTGTATTTTTGTCTTTATATAATAAAATAAAACCCCTATTGGGAATTTTCCATTTCAAAAAAATGGATTCATACCTTATTTAGTAATAATTGTATTTAAAAAAAAAAAGATTATTTTCTTATTAAGTAACATTTTATATTTATCCATAACACAATTAATAATAGGATTAAAATTTTTAAATAATTATCTTTAATAATAAAAATATATAATTAAACATAATAAATCAAACAAAGATTTAATTATTTGTTTTTTAATAAATAAAAATATATGATTCAAAAAATTTTAAAAAACCCGCGCGTGCACGGGCATTATAACTAGTATGCTATATGCCAACTGAAACATCATGAACTTTTATACAGAACATTATATTACTAACATGGTGTAATTGAGTCCTTATTCACACTTTGTATGTATATTAAGCAAACTTGGCCACTGTAGAATTTCATAATTTTGGCAATGGCTCAATCGTAATTGGAGCAATCCAAACACTTTAAGAGTGCTTATTTCTTTTCTAAAATGTAAGACACTTAAAAATATGCAATCCCCTCTCACTTGATAACTTATAAATAAAATAAGCAAGATGTAGATAATCAGGTTTAATAAGCATTTGAAACCACTTTGCATGACTTTCTAGTTTCTACTAATTTGGCCTATCTATTCACATCTTTCTACTTTAGCTAAGTTTTGTAATTGTAAAATGCATCTCCAAGTTTACTCCCTTTAAGGAAATGAAAGAATGCATTAACATAACTTCTCAACCAAGATAGTTGTGAACTGGCATATATAGTGAATTAGTGATGTTATGCATTTAATTTATAACCACAAAGAAAAAAACCTTATACAATATTAAAAGGTAAAAGAGAGCACTTGATATGGACAAACTAATAGTCAACCTCCTTTAATTAATGCTAATCAAATACTATATCAAGATTGCTATAAGTCTTCATCCTAGCTCAACTGCAAGGAAAGAGTGCATTTGTTTCAAATTTAAGATTTTAGTCGTCTTTTTGCATGTTATTAGTGAATTGTTATAAGAAAACTGATGTAAGGGGCTGTTTGTTCGAGTCAAATAAGTTTGTAAGCTTAAACAAACACCCTCTTAATGATATTTACCATCCGATATCATACTCGGCATAGCTTTTGAATCAACAGATAAACTTTTAAAATGCATGTTACTACCTGAGAATCCAAGATGAGCTTCTCGTGCCCCGAAATCTTAAAGTCCCGATCAAAGTAGTTTCAATTTTGTATTAGATAATACAACCTATACAACGCGGAACTGTAGATGGCTAATGAATTGCCAATTTTTTCTGTAAAAATATATGCCCGTATTTTAAAGTATATTTTCCCCATGATATTAAATTTGTAGAAATGGGAGAGCTGAGTAATAGGTCAAACAGGTTGCTTTTGAATCGGGTTGTCTTGGGCAGAAAAACTTGTCCTAACTTTTTAAAACATAAAACCTTCTTATGCTATCCAGAACTAAGCACTCTGATGCACCGAAACGCCTGTTAGGCCCGCGTGCCCGTTTGGGAACGGGGTGGGAACGGAAACGCCACCGAAACGCCTCTGAAACGTTTCCACGCCGAATCCCTAGCCGTTTCTGGATTTCCACGCCGTATCTCTAGCCGTTTCTGGATATTTAAGAAGTTTCCAAACCGTTTCTTATGGGTTTAATACTTTAATGGGCTTTTTTATTCCAAATTTAAGGGGCATCAAAATTTTAGGTACATGTTGTATTAGCATAGAAAGAAAATGGTAGACTGGATCTGAAAACTTTGGATGGAGACTAAAGCTAAATGAAGAAGATGATACTTTGGAGAGAGAGAAAAAAGAAAGTAAAAAAAGTGTTATTATAAGGATATATATTGTAGGGTCATTGGTCTTGTGTGAATTAATTCTTAAGTAAAATTTTACTTCTATAAAGTAACTGCAGTTGTATACTTGTAGTCAATTCTTACTTTTTGTTTCTTACTTTTCAAAAATAATATGCTTCTTCATTTAAAAAATAAAAACCAACCATTTGTAGCTACGTATGTTATATAGTAACATTTTTTTACGGCACATGAATGAATTGCAAAAGGTTATTTTGGTTATTTTGGAGTTTACAATTTACACATATATCTATTTTAGATTTTCTTTAATATATTTTTAATTTTTTTAATTGCCGTATCTATGCCGTTCCTGTATCTTAAATTTTTTATTTTTGCCGTTTCCCGTTCCCGTATTGTTCTCGTATCCCTTTGCCGTTCCCGTTTCGGTGCTACGTAGACTAAGCATGATATTAGTACAATTAGCTATGCAAAACACATAACTGGGAATACATTACATGGTACTACCTGATAATGGGACTCGTGGCCATTTATAAGAATCCATTTATAAAATCAGCAATGTAGTCATAATTTAATAGATTTGGTTTTTTTATACTACTTTCACACAATAAATAGGGTCCTTGTAACAAGTTGTTTTTTTTAGCAATCCCAAACACCCCTAATGAGAAGATGAATACAACAGTGGTGAAAAAGGTTATCAATTCATTCACTAAAAAATGGGTAGATCTGGGTAGTCTTTTACTTCCACGTCTGAAATTTTAATATATAATAGAAAATTTTATGCCGTCAGTTTGTGAGCATATTCTAACCTTTGAAGTTCCGTTACTTCTCAGGAGACCTGATCATTTGTGTTTCCTCAAATCTCCGGATTGATTAATCACACATATTAGTAGTTGACATAAATAAACTTATGTTGAAAATAAGCTATATTAGTTAATGAAGAACACAAATATACAAAGATGATAGCTGCTCTATTAGAATCAATTCATGTATATTGGGCATCTGTCTTCCTTATTCCAACAACAGTCCTTAATGATATTAATAAACTTCTGAAAAGATTTCTTTGGAACCAAGGTGAGTCTGCTAAGGGGAAAGCTAAAGTTGCATGGAATACTATATGTAAACCATAAGAGCAGGGAGGTTTAGGACTTAAAGATTTGCATAAGTGGAATGAAGCAATGTTGGCTAAGCAGATTTGGAATATTGCAGTTAACAAAGAAACTCTTTGGATTCAGTGGGTGCATACTGAGAAGCTAAAAGGGAAAAGTATATGGGAGATTGCTATTGAGGCTGAAGATAGCTGGGGTTGGAAGAATCTTCTTAAGATCAGAGATAAAATCAAGAACAATGTAAAATACCAAGTGAAAAATGGAAAATTTACAACAATGTGGTATGATAACTGGAGTGATATGGGTCCATTAATTCAATATATCACTTACAGAGATATATATGATGCTAGATTTCCCATTAATGTGAAAGTTGGTGACATGATTCAAAATGGAGCATGGAAGTGGCCACAGGAATGGTATGAAAAGTTTCCTCTTATTACTAGTATTGAAGTTCCAAATATTGTTGATGATGATAAGGATAGAGTGGTATGGTTGAACAAAAAAGGAGAAGAAGCTGATTTCTCTGTCAAAGCTGATACCAATGTATTGTGTATTGATAGTCCAAAAGTAAGTTGGTGGAGATTGATATGGTATTCACAGTGTGTACCTAAACAATCTTTCATTCTGTGGCTTGCAATACAAGATAGATTAAGTACACAAGACAAATTGGTTAAATGGGGAATGCATACTGTTAATAGATGTGCTCTATGTAAATGTGACAATGAAGATTTGCAACACTTGTTCTTCAAATGTGCTTACTCTGCTGAGGTATGGGACAAAGCTAAGAAGATGGCAGATATTACTTATGAGAATTGTCAGTGGTATGGGCTGATTATGAGGTTAGCAAATGACTGTATCAACAAGAATATTGGGTGGATTGTTAGGAGATTGGTATTTGCAGCTTGTGTGTATTTTCTTTGGCAAGAAAGAAATGGGAGGATTTTTAGAGATAATCAAAACAGTAGTCAAGAGATTTATAATAAAGTAGTGGAGAATGTTAAGTACAGACTTGCTGGAATTACAGTAAAAGATAGCTCAAATGTTAGAAAGGTGGAAGATAAGTGGATGGTAAAGTGTAAAAGGATTGGTGGAGAATATGGTAAAGGAAAATAATGGGTAAGTGAAGTATTTGTATTTGCTGTCTTGGTATATCTGAATGAATGCAGAGGTGATTTTGATTCTGCAAATCAGACTAACTCAGGTTTATGAGTGCCTGAATTAGTTGAATTTTGATTTTCGGCTCATTTCAAATGATGGCTCTGTATCTTGGATATGAATTGGCATTACTGAATTCCTTTATTTCTATTGTAGGCCTTTGTTAGGTAACAATAGATTATATTGGTTAGTTCAGTTAATGTGCATATCATTGTCCATAAAGTGAGTTTCCATTTGAGTAGGGAAAATGAGTTGGAGAGATAGTGCATGGTACTAGGAATTGTGAGGTGTGTAAGATGAACCTACATGGTCCTAGTGTGCATTGTCTATGGAGGATTGGTTGGTACTCACTGTATGGTGTGTGTTCCCATCTATGTGAAGCCATTGTAGTAGATGGAAATGTAGCATAGGTGGTATAGCCCATACTGTGGAGAGGTTACGGGTTCCTAGTGAGGCCACAAATCTATCTTATCATGGTTATTGTGGTGGCAGGGTGAATGATCGTGATAAATAGATATGGTGGAAATGTAGCTAGATGGTTATTGGTGCTTTAAAAGGTATTCAAGACTGCAGATTGGTTGTTATCTGATGTTAGATGTCTGCAGTTGTTATGGAATCATGAATGGTTGTCATGATAGGAAGTATTCATCTGTTAGTAGTATCAAATGGTTTGTAGAATTGATTATAAGCATAGGCTTGTCTATTGCTATAATAATTTGATGTATCGATTTGTGAATTAATACTATAATGTTTACCTTTTGCACCAAAAAAAAATATACAAAGATATAGAAGGTAAATGGGCAGAACCGTTAGTATGATCAAAATCATGTTACATCAAAAGTAGTGAGTTTATAGGATGGGTCAAAACGGGTCACAAAGCCGTGGGTCAGAACGGGTCATATACCACCTGAAATTTTTGATACTAATTACTCTATTTCACAATAATAAACAATTTCATTTCATGTTTTTAACATCTGAAAAAGTCAAAGGTAGATAAAGAGGAGGTAGTACCTTGTAGGTTGTGGCTACATGTATACTGACGGTACCGTTTGTAGATGTTGAGGTATCAATTGAAAACCATAAGCATGTCTAACATGGAGAATACATAAATCAGTTAACATTTAACTTTAATAAAGCACTTCCGATAATACGTTAACTTTAAGGTGATAAGAAAACTTTCGATCCTTTATAAACCAAGTTAATTATTCAATGACAAAGAAGAGTCGTCGAGCCTATAATTTTCTACATGAAAATATATACTGTATATTTACCATAACTGGATTAGTGATCAGCTATAGCAGAATATGCCAACTCATGATTCTTTCGTGAAATGCACAGTATTTGGCTTTAGGGCCATTCGACCCGTAACGTTGAACTGAATTTGGAACTATCTATTACACTACATAGCAAAGCCCATACTCGGGCTTGGCTCAAATTACGTAGTCTAATAATATCGATGAACCTGTAAAATCAGGATCTTATATCACAAAGTGAAACGAACTTTAGTAAGAATTTTGACAAATTTATATCTTGTGATTACAGTGTAAAATCAAGGTCTGTTGAGTAGACAGAAATAATCCATATTGCGGTTCAAACATTATTTCAATTTCCCTTCTTGATATACAAAATACAAGCCTTGAGCTGCTTTTGATTAATTGCTTTTGGGCTCTTTCTCCTGGATTTTATTTCCACTTCTCTTCCTCATAATATTATTGAAAAATACCTAAAAAAAATAGACAAATTCACATAACATATGAGAAATGAAACATAATAAAAGGCTTTCTGTCCTTAGAGATTTACAAAAGATTAAAAAATAAAAGCTTTTAAAAAAGTTCTCAAATTTTTTTAAAAGATAGGGAAGGCCGGAGAATAAAAAATTGTGAATGAATTTTTTGATTTTTTATGCACAAAATATATATAAGAAAAATGTATGCATCTTTATTTATTATGAACTAAATTTATAATATACCCTACAAATATATTAATATCGTTAGTAAGCATACAACATTAGTACTTGCTTAAGAATATGTGAAGTTTAACAGCTACAATTTGTAGACATCAACTTACTTGAAGTGGTAGTGCTTCCTCAAGCTCCTTGATAACAGATTCCAGTGGTGGACGGTTGGCTTGTGTTTCATCTAAACATTTATACGCGATATTTAAAAACATGTCGAACGAATTCTGATAAAGGCGTTCAATAGAAGGTAAAATGGCTTCAGTGATTCCTTCTTTCATTCTAGGATCCACAAATTTTTGCACTGTTTCATTTTCAACGTGCGATCGTGCTGTGTGCGCAAGCCCCTTGCTATTGTGTGAATTATAAAATGTATCATAGGCCAACCTCCCACATAGGATCTCAGACATAACTACTCCGAGAGAGTAAACATCCGATTCTTTTTTCAACTTACCATCCTTTGCATATTGAGGATCCATGTACCCTTTTGTGCCTGCATTTTGGTGCTTGTTATGTTCTTTGTTCTCAGAGTAGAATTTACAGAGCCCAAAGTCACCAATCTTAGCATCCAAATTTTCGTCCAACAGAATGTTGGAGCTCTTGATGTCACGATGCACTATCTCTTGTCTGACCCCCTCACCGGTGTGAAGATAACTCAATCCCCTTGCAACTTGAAGGCAGATTTTCATCCTTTGTGCCCAACTGTCATTGGTCATGTTACTTCTGTTTCGTAAATAATCAACGAGACTCCCATTGAGAGCATACTCATAAACAAGAATCATTGCAGAACCTTCGTCGCAAAAGCCAAGTAGAGTGAGTATGTTGGAATGCTTACAGCTTGTAAGCATTTCAATTTCTGCATAAAACCCTTGTTCACCGGACTCATCTTCCTTATCAAAGATGCGTTTTACAGCAACTTCACTTTGCTTCTTGGGTATTTCACATGCATTCTTCCCTTCTATTGCGTAACAATATTTTTTATCAACATGGTCAAGTTCTGTTCTATACACCATACCAAATCCCCCTGACGCAATGCAATATTTAGAGGAAAAGTTCTCGGTGGCTAAGGTTATATCCTTAAGTTGAATCCTCATGTGTTCCAACTGCTTCAGCTGTATCATTAATTCATTGTGTTAAAAAATAACTAAATAAATAAATAAATAAATAAGAAAAAAAATAAAAAAAAAAAAAAAAAAAAAAAAAAAAAAAAAAAGATGTGTAGCAGATTAGATATATACTTTTTTTTTTTTGAACGAAAATTAGATATATACTTATTAGCTAGTAAGGTTAATATTAATTTTATACTGAATGTTGTCATTGGCATACTATAACAAGGGCACTGCACTTTTTTAGCTACCACTGGAGACAGCCTTACAAGACCAGGTTTGGGGGTTCATCGTGAGTAAAGTGCGATTTAATACTAATAGCTTGAGGGGACATGTTAAATTATGTAGGTAGTAGGTTGCACAAAAACTAGAAAAATACATCACAATAAACTTGTCTAGCTGTTTAGCTCAGATACAAACAAAATCAAGTTGAACACACTGTAAGTTTGTAAACAAATCGGTTCATTAGATGGGATTATCATAAATATGTCTAACGTTTAGATAAAAATAAAAACTTTGACACTGAAAATTATAAGGAAAGTGATCTTGATGAGATGAAGATGAAGTTGCACTCCATCAACATATTGGATTTTTTAATTACTTTTTTAAATGTTTAATACAATACAAAGTCTTGAATCATATTGATATATTCATACAAAAGTAAAGTTCGAGTACGACCCGCACATCCTTTATCAAACGGAGGTGCAGCCAATGCGGATCTAAGAAATTTAAGACACTTGATACTTCTTTTTCAGAGGTTATATTCACACAAGTATACCGCATAACATCTCACAAATGTAAAATCAGATTCAAATGCATAACTTCTTATTTGATGGGCCACTTACATAACGTTAAGTTAAAGACTTTTTAGTTGACTCTTTAGTCACATATATACAGTTTTAGACAAATTTGTAATTGATAAGTGATCACCTAGGTGCCATTTGATTTTGCCTTAAATGTCTTATTTGGGATATTTTCTTAATCTGCAAAGTCGGTGACTTACTTATTCCTGATAAGTTAATAGAAAAAGTTAGGAGGGGATGTTTTTCCGATTAAGTCAATTATATTATTTAGACATTTACTCATCATACAAAATAAATAATACGGAGTAATGTTTATCTACGAACATGCATCATATATTTACACAAACCTTAATTAAAATTAAAAACAAGCAGGCCCTTACATAAATGTGAGTCGAAGACTCTTTTGTCTTGCCTCTTGACTCATATATACAAACTTAGATACGCTTGAGTTTTGTGCATATTTGTGTGTGTCAGTATGTGTGTCTGGGGATTTTTGATTATAAAACCTAATATGCATATAACGATATCCGTATACCTAATTTTGTTTATAGATGCTATATTTATTTTTGTGGAAGAGCCTACTTTCTGTATGGAAAAGAACTAATTAGATATTGTTTACCACAAACTCCGGTAATGTACAAAAAATAATTACCTTCAACTTCAATTGGTTGGAGGGACCTTTACGTTTGACTGTTGATGAGTGTTCCTGTAATGTCAATCACAATGATAAGAAAGGATTATATATGATAGAAAATAGATTAAAAAAAATAGGTATTGAAGGGTTAGGTTCACATGATTTTCAAATTGCTCTTGAAGTTTTAATGCCTTTTCAAGTCTTTGAAGGACTTGATTCATATTTGGTGGTGCTCGTCGCTCTTTCAAGCAATCATATGCTACTGCTGAAAAGATGTTGAATGATTGCGGATCCATCTGTTTGTATAGATCTGGATCAACCCACTTATGTAGTTGTCTGTCTTCATAATGAAATATGGCCAATGGAGCTTGAAATGTATTATCCCCATCGTCTGATACAAATGCTTTCATTCCACATAGGATTTCAAATAACACGATTCCAAAGGAGAAAGCGTCAGACTTGTAACTCCCAACTCCAATCCTTTCATACGCCGGATCTAGATGCCCATCTTGAATCACCATGGAAAACTCAAAGCCCGATAATTTGGCTTCCCAGTTTTCGTCTAGTAATATTGTAGTGCTGTTGACATTATGATGGATAACACAATAATTGCGTCCCTCATGATTATGCATGTAACTTAATGCACTCGCAACGCCAACACTTATCTTCAATCTTCTCATCCATGTTAGGGTGGGGTCACTAAGATGATTGTAGAGACTTCCATTGGCCACATGCTTGTTTACTACGAGCATCTCATCATTTTCTTCACAAAAACCGACAAGAGAGATCAGATTTTTATGCTTAAGATTAGAAAGTATTACTATCTCCTTATCGAATGCATTGTCTTGCATCCAATAACTATGATCCATCCTCCGTACAACAACATTGACAGACTCTCCAGATTGCTGTGAGAGTTTGCCTTTGTACACTTTGCCTAATCCACCTTCTCCGATTACATTTTCATCAGCAAAATCGTTGGTAACAGATGCTATCTCTTGATATGGGAATTTTATGGGAACAGAAGAAATCATTGTATGTATCTGTGTTTTACAATAAATGAGAACTTGAAAAGAGAAGATAATTACGCAAGAAACACAAAAAAACACACATACAATTACAGGCTTTTAATTTGCTAAGACCAGGTGCCCACAAGCAATTTGTCTCGTGTTATAGCAAAAAGTGTTGTTACCTCAACACTTTTTACCTATAACTCGAAACCTGTAACTTAAACCAAAAACACTCTCGTCCAAAAGTTGGCGGACACCCCTGGTCCATAGTTAGACGTTTGGGGTCTTAATCTGACTACCACATCTTATAGGTAAGATGTTTGGGGTCTTAATCTGACTACCAAAAACACTTTGTTTCATTAAGATGTTTGGGGTCTTAATCTGACTACCACATCTTATAGGTAAGAGGTGGCTATGAAGTCTGAATCTGAATAAAATAATGTTGTTTGTTTTGTATAATTTGTCTGAATGATTTTAATTGTCACTTTTTTACATATATACGTAGTATTAAATAATAGCAATACGATAAATAAGTAGCTTGTGTGAACATGAAACAAAATATTTTTATCATAAATTTAACACAATAATCATTAAATAAATTATCTTAATACATTATTTATATTTAACATTGTGAAAAAACTATTACACAATTTTTTTATTTTTATTTTTTTTTTGGTAACCATGATTTCCGACCTTTTGGCCGGCTATTACACGACTTGTCTTAAAATAAAACATAAGTTTAATGCAGTGAAGTAACAATAAGTAACTTATCTAAAACTAAATAATTCAAGACCTAGGCTGCATTATTTGTATTGCGATTTGATCTCATTAGTTAATCATAAACATAAGCAAAGAGACCTATTTGCAACCATTAATATACACGAAAACACAAGCCACAAACATTGTTACTCTCAGAACTATCATTTTCAACAACAAATCTATACTACTATATAATGCATCTAATTTCAAACCAAACTCCTAAACAAAAATTAAGATAAGGAGCTCCAATTATGAGGTGACATGTGTCACTTCTCAACTAACTTCAAGCCTAACTCCTAACCAAAAATTAAGATAAGAAGCTACAATCATGAGATGTCATGTGTCACTTACCAACTTAAAATTCACCTTTATTTTCAAATTGAAATATCTTTTTATCTATTTATTTTTTTTATGATCTAATTTCACCATATTTTTTAAAATTTTGTGTTTTTTAATTCAACATCCATTTTGATATATTTTTATGAGTTTTTAATTAATACATTTTTAGTGGGTTTATTTTTATTAATTCAAATTTTTACCACTTTAACCTTTATTTCAATCAATACAATCTTTGATTCGACAAAATCATATACTTTTGGGGGGAGTATTTGACGGGTAAGAGATTGCGAGGGTTTTTCTATATGCGGGAATAATAATGTCACGGGAAAGCAACGGGAAGCTCAAGCAAATAAATACAACTAACATACACATTCGGAGTGTTGTGAAATGAATTCATTAAGCGGGTAACGAATTGCAGGAAAAGTTGGGCTATCAATTCGTTTACTATATTATAATAAAACTATATTTATCGTCGCCGTTGTGCACGAGTATCCTACTAGTCTCATAAATATGAACAAAACACAAATACATGTCATAAACTTCATAGATAACCAAAACAAACACATGTTCCAATTTATATCTTTATGCTACAAGCTAGGTCCTAACTAACCCATATGTTACAACCGGCCCACAACTCCAATTACCCTAAAACACTATAATAAAACATATGTCGTCGTCTTGTTTCCCTTTTATTTCTCTCTGTCACAAACAAAAAATGCTTAACTCCTTAATATATTCTTTCACAAAGCAAATGTAAGCACACAACACACGGCTCACTTCAAACCCACGAATCCATTATCATAAGAGGTGGCAGGCGGTTGTGAAGGGTTGAAAGTTTTGAAGGCGTTGATGGGATGAAGGGTTTTGAAAGTGTAAATTTGAAGGTGTTAATATGGTTAAGAGGTGGTCAGACTTGTTCACCGGGTCTTGCTGGGTCAGATGAGATACATCTGACTGCGTCTGAATGAAAATGAAAAAACAAACAACCCTTACGATTGACCGCGTCTGACTGGGTAAGAGTCAGAGGCAGTTCAGACGTTTTTGTAAAAACAAACACAACCTTAGTGCATTTGATTAACTAATTATTATTATATTTCATTAAAACCAATAGCTGGATGATTGAGTTTTTTTAAACAATTGATTTACATTGATTAATATTTGAATTGAACTCGTTGACTTGACACCGGCATGACCAGTAGTAGGTACCAAATTACCAATAAGCAATAAGCCTCTAAATGAGGCATATTTGTTAACTTCCAAATAATTTGATGGGACGATGTATGCAGAGGCTCTAAATGTATTTCTTCATCAACGCTGTCCATTTTTATAAACTGTTTTAAGGACATTAAAGTGTCGTTTACATCAATTCCAATGAAATTTATGATAGAAAATATAACCCGGCAAAAATGTACTCGATGCTACCATAACAGTATATCATCACACGAATGAAAAGTACAAGGTGAAATATCAATTATAGCCTACAAGATTTAAGCCATACACAAAAAATGGAAATTAACAGCCAATTAGTGTCTACATGTGTCCTATCAGTTCAGGTCCTAAACATTTTAAAAGCACCGCGCTTTCTGTTTCTGAGGTTTTTCTACTCCTCCGTAGAAAAGAAGAGAATATGTATGTATGTAAAGAAGATTATTTTAAAACATAAATAAATAAATAAATCTTTTCTCGAGTTTTTATTTCCTCGTTGTTTTCTTTCCTCCTCCTTATAAAAACTCATAAACAGAGTGTTAACAAGGAGAAACACAGTTATACAATTCAGATTATATCGAAGAAATCTTACATACAATGAAGTCGGAAGAGATCCTGGGAAAGCCGAACCAAACAAAGGAAGTTTGGAAATTTTGACGAAGAACAAAAATGGAAGCTCTATCCAACGTTAATCTTCACGCAGAAAAGCTTAGTTCACATAAAATATTAACATACATCTTAAAAGGGTGGTAGATATCGGTGGTTCATCAAAACTAATGGAGACTTAAATGGAGACAAGGGTGGTCTGGCAGTAAACGAAGATGCTTTTTTAAAATTATTTAAGGGGATAAGGTAGAGTTGATTTATTCATAGAACCTTTGATCGTAGATTGTCGGTTTTCAGACTATCTTTATCAACAACCCATCACAACCCAATCTCTTAATAAAATATTATTTTCTCTTTCCTCCACCTACACAACAAATACATATACAAGCAATCTATATTTTTTACCATTTATCAACAACTCAACTCAATCAATACATACAACCAATCTATTCTTTTATAAATAATAAATATTAAAAAGAAAAAAGAAAAGGAAAACAAATAGTCATTCATTTGATGCCATGTGACAGATTGGAGGTTGTAAGTTTGGGTCACCCTACGAACTGGTTGGATGGTTGGGTTGTATAATTTTATTAAACAAATAATATTTATGTACTATATAGATTGGAGATTGGGTTGGCAACCCATCAATAAACATAGTCTCAAGATTAAATTTTGAGGAAATGGTTATTTCAATCTTATCCACAACCACCCTACCCCAGTGGCTAGATGTTGACTACCCACTTCCTTCTATTCACTTTTTCGTTATCCTAAAATTTTCATATGGTACCTTTAACAATTATATAAAAAGCAAATGAACATCATCATATCTTCATCTTTCAAACAATCAAACACAGCCGACATGTCTTTTGTTGATTATATTAATAGCTTAAAAATCCCATATGAAAAAATAGAATTAGCCACCAACAACTTCACTGATGCAAATCTCCTTCCCACACAATCACCTTCATCCTCTTCTTTTCCAAAACTTATATACACCGGACAACTCGAACAATCAGATGGACAACTGCTCGATATTGTTGCACGGAAAATTCCGAAAGAGCAAGACAACATTGTGTTCAACGACTTAGTCACATCTTACTTACTAAAGCATAAAAATATCCACTCTATTTTTAAGATTTGTGACACAGATGAGCCGATCATCATAAGCAAGTATGAGGCGAATGGAAGTCTTGACAAACACTTACGTGACTCAACCCTCACATGGATCGAAAGATTGCATATATGTGTGAGGGTTGCTCATGCTTTGAGTTACATCCATGATTATGATCTAGAAGGCAAATTTAGTGTCATACATGGTAACATCAAGAGCTCCAAGATTTTACTTGATGAAAACTTGGAACCCAAGTTAAATTGTTTTGGATTTTCCATGTTCGTCAAAAAGCATCAGCCTCACCTTACTGGTAAATATAATGGCACATTACAATACATGGATCCCGCATATCTAAAGCCGGGAGGTCTGACTCATAAGTCTGATGTCTTCTCCTTTGGAGTTGTTTTGTTTGAAGTTCTATTTGGGGAGATCGCATCTGTTAAAGATGAAGATAATTGGTATTTTGCTAGATTGGCCAGATCACTTTATGAAAAGAAAACACTGGATGATAGAATCAATATTGATCTACATAAACAAATGGACCTCGAGTCACTCGATACCTTCTCAGAAATAGCATATTATTGCTTGGAGGAGGAATCCTCACGACGTCCAAATATGGTTCAGCTTGTCAAAAAACTTGAGGCATCGTTGGAGCTTCAACAAAATTACGAAAGTCATGTAAGCTCATCATATCATTCCTTTGTTATTTATTTTCTACCTTTATAGTTTGTCATAGTTTATTAACTAGTTTATAACCCTTATTACTGTTAGATTATAGGCTAAGGCCCAAACCTAATCAAGGGCTTATGGTCCATTAAGTTTAGGGTTTACGCTAGCTTATTCTCAAAGATAATTTCTATTATATAATAGACATGCTATCTTAGGGTTAATACACAAAAATGTTACTAATATTTCACAAAAATTTGCTTTTAGTTACTATAGTTTTTTTTTTTTTTTTGTTCAAAGAGGTTACTCATGTTTGTGTGACCGGTTAATTAGGTTACTCATGTAAACGGGTTCGGTTAATTAGGTTACTCCCAGGGTGTGATACCGGGTGTACCGGTTTTCAACTATGTTTAATTTACATTTTTGGTCCCTGTGTCATGGCGGGTATAACGAATTTAGTCCTTAGGAAGTCATTAATGTTTTCAAACTTAGTACTTCGCGGATAATGTATAGAACTCGATATTAGTACTTCACGGATAATATTTTCAAACTTAGTACTTCGCGGATAAATTTTCATTATAATAAATCAACACTCGTTTACTTTGGCTCGACCAAATTTAAATTTCGACACACAAGATGCAAAACAAATTATACAACTCGATTTTGTTTCCAACATAGAATCAAGAACGACAATTTGTTTCATTTTATACGAACGTTTGATATAAAATTAAACGTCAAAATTAAGTTACTTCAACATCTTTCTTTTACTTAGCACTAATGAAATTTATCAAAACTTAGATATGTATATTTTTGTGGTGTCCTTGTTTCGTTAGTATGATCAAGGGATTCCAAAAATCTAAAACATATTCCCTAAACATTTTTTTGTCACCACAAATTGTTGTTTGACCTTTTCTGACGCAACAAAACCCAAACGACCATTGTAATAAAAGAAAAGAAACATGTAATTGATCTATACTAATACCTTGCAACTTGACATATTACATATTATTATTTTTTTGAGCTTCTGTTATAGCCAAACCAACTCAAATATACTTTTTTTTTTTGTTTTCTTTTTCTGTGATACGAAATAAACCAAACAGACCCTTTAATAATATGTACGTATAATCGATCTATCCTTGCTCAAACAACTTGACAACATGCCATGTTATTCCCCTTACCCATTCACTGACAAAAACCATTTCCTGTCCCTTCCAATATTCCCCAACTTGTGTGATAAAACTAAAATATATACTAATGTATTAAACGTACTTATGTTCTTGTTTCATGACTCGATCCATCGCTCACACGAGAGGATTCGAGAAAAACATATAAAACGGAAGGAAACCCCGTTACGGGTCGCCCACAGGAGAGGATTCGAGAAAAAAAATCTAAGGACTAAATCTGTTAAACCCGACAACCCACAAGGACCATTTAGTAACTTTTTACTTGCTATCATAAGTTAATATATGGAGTAACCTAATTAACTGGTTACGCAAACATGAGTAACCTCTTTGAACAAAAAAAAACTGTAGTAACTAAATACAAATTTTTGTGAAACTTTAGTAACATTTGTGTGTATTAACCCTGCTATCTTATGTAATTGGGAGGTCATTCAATCAATAAAACTTTATTATCTTATATGGTGTTCAATCAATAAAACTTTATTGTTATCTTACATGGTATCAAAGCTATGATACCGTGTAAGATAATAAAGTTTTATTGATTGAATAACTTCACAATTACATAAGATAACATGTCTATTTATAATAGAACACTAGAAGGGTACCCGCGCAATGCGGCGACGGGTACCCTATGACTATTTTTATGGTGAGCAATTGTTTTTCATTTTAAACATCCTTAAGTAGTATAAAGTAGTAGAAATATGTTTTTCAAAAGTAAAACATCTAAATTATTAATAGTGTAAATGGTTAACATTTTTATTTTTTAAATTTTAGCATTAAATTGATGGTTATATATTTAGTGAGTTTTTCTTATAAATAATTCCATTAAAATGTATCATTATTGGAGGGCGGTTACATATGATTTAAATAAGACTTAAATTTTCAGATTTTACATAAATTTCCTACTTTTCCTTTTATAGTAATGTTTTTTGTCTTAAAATTTTAAAACTTCCTTTTATAGAAAGTCCCAAATGCATTATAATGTAGTATAAATATAAATTTCTTTGAGAATAAGCACATAAACCCTAAACCTAATGGACCATAAGCCTTTGATTAGGCTTGGACCTTAACCTATAATTACCACATAACAATAGGTCAATACCATATATTTATAATTCTTAAACCTACTAATAAAAAATTCAAAGTAATTTACTCGAGCATTCAAAAAATAGAATACATAAATTGGAGTTGAGTACTTGTAACTTGATAATGTGTCACACCTCGTCAATGGTGGAAACACGAGATGTAACTGACAAAGGCACATTGCATAACATCATTGATTCATACCTTACATTTATTACAACAATATTTTACAATCATTCCTCGTGAAATATGTCTCTTTTGAAATCTTATCGTCTTGAAAACATAGTAGCATATTATCAGATGGTCTGACTCCAATAAACATGCCTTCAAATACTTTAACAATGATCACTTGAAAATGGTACTAGAAAACGTCAACATAATGTTGGTGAGCTCATAGGTTTGAAAGTTAAACCACAAAGCTGTGAATAATGTAGTGTAGGACAATAGTGAGTAAGATATGCATATATAAACACTTATTTTACACACAGTAGCACAACAAGATCTCATCACATATTAATCACTTAGTAAAAACCACATAGCACAACATTTCATGATCACCCAAGGTCAAGTATCACACAGCAAGACCCGAGGCCCAAGGGTCTAGTATCACACAGCAAGACCCAAGGTTGAGTGTCACCCAGCCAGGCCCAAGAGTCCAGTATCACACAGCAAGACCCATGGTCAAATATCACAACCCAACTACACAATAATAACCACATAGAAGTTAAGACACAAAAAGGATCTACCTCCTAATAATATAATATCAATCATCCAAACATTAAGTTGTGTAACAACCGGGATCGAACTTAATTTCACAACTCATCAAACAAGAACTGTCATGAAATTAAGTTAAGAGTTGTTACAAAGATTTAATGTCTTTAATGATAAACAAATATCATGGAAAGGTGAAGTCAAAACACATATATTACAATCTAATGCACATATTGTCCAAAATCATGAAAATAGTAAATCACATCATAAAATATTTGAAAAGCATTGAGTACCATTTCCACCCCAAGGTAAAATATATTAAAAAGTGGGGCTACGAGAACTCACCTCGGTAAATTAGCAGTCTAAAGCAGTAGTCAAGTAGAAATAGTGGATGGCACCGACACACAACCTAGATTAGTGTGGTAAGTTTAGTTCACCGTTCCAATTTAAGACTCGATGTGTGAAATCCTAATAAGTTTTAAAGTTTTAAAGTGTTTGTGTTATTGTTGCTTGTGTGATAGCATTTAAGTTTAAATAGTTCTCTAAGTATTTATAAGTATTGCCTCTTGGAAGTGCACAAGTGATGTTGGATTTCAGACGAGGTTTTACTATTTATAATTTCTCATCTACCTAAGGTCTACCAATGCACAAACGAGCAGTGTACCCGGTTGTGTGTAGTGTAGTAATCGGTAAAGCCGAGTTCGTCCCAAGAGCTATGAGTGCGGATCTAATCTAAGTTCTAATTTCACTGATTTTAAAGTGGGGTTTGAATTGATTAATGATTAAACTAATGAAATAAAATGAAAGCAAAAGTAAATAAATGAGATAATCAGTAGGGAGAAATGTGCTAGCGTAATTACTAGTCTTTTTACGCCATAATTAAGTTTTCCTATTAATGTTTTCTATCACTTCATGTAGGGGTAAATGTCACTATACTCCTCGGGTAAATTTGTCTAGCCTATGTTCCATAGGTTCATATTCTGTAACCATACGATTGCCAGAGTTTGTGGGTTAACCTATCTAGAGTCATTAAGTACCCGCTACAATCTAAACTTAGTACCAGCTACAATCTAGACTTATTCTAAGGAAACCCGGCCTCTCGGAACTTAGGTTTCCCCTTAACTTCTTAAGCATCTTCGTTTGGTAGATGATCCTATGGTCAATTCGCGCACAAGATAGTGGTAGTTCTATGGTCAATTCTTACCACTACTCGC
Organism: Artemisia argyi; assembly: GCA_030686995.1. Lineage (NCBI taxonomy): Eukaryota > Viridiplantae > Streptophyta > Magnoliopsida > Asterales > Asteraceae > Artemisia > Artemisia argyi. Next base: position 13,692,367 of record CM060707.1, on the reverse strand, counting down.
AACCTATTCATTTAGGGTCCGATGGTCAATTATCCTAGCTTCCTACCAAACGTTAACACTACCGAAACAAATGTGTCCACGAATAAGCAAAGAAAATAAGCACATAAAGCGATACGAAAACAAGAAAAATAAATCATGGCAATAACAATTTCATAACTAGGCTAATACTACAGGTGTTTAGCCAATCATATTAAATAATGCAGGAAATTCAATGTTTAAGATCATAAAAGACATTGAATTAAATACAAATGTTTTATATGAAATACTAAAACTTATGTAGTAAATGGCGTGAATTCTCCCTTGGAAATGCTATGTATGTTGCGCTGAATATCGTCCCTCTGGAAGCCCTTTTACGTCCCTTTGTGTTGTGTGTTGGGAAGTTCTATTAAAATGCAGAATTATGGCTTGTATTTATAGCCTCATCAAACTTATGGTGTAACCTTGTGAATTGGTTACGTCGTAACCATCGTATCTCATACAATCTTATCCATAGTAAAATATTTACGGTGTAACCTTAAGAATGGGTTATGACCGTAAAACTCTCGTAGTGAATTTCATCACTTTTACGCCGTAAACTTGCAAATGGGTTACGGCGTAACTATCTTGACCATAAAAATTCTTCTATGTCTAGAAATATATACGGCGTAACTATGTTGTGGAGTTACACCGTAACCTTGAACTACGTTGACTTTGGTCTTCTAGTGTAAATCCTAGTTACGACGTAAATAGAGTATGGAATTACGCCGTAACTCTCGTCTAGCGAGCATACTTTTGTATATTTACTTTAATAACATTCTAAATCCTCGTCTCTTAAGAAATAAGAGTATATTTTCAAGTAAAACAATACAAATGATTAGCATATTAGGGGGAAATTGACATTAATATATCAAGGCTATTTGATGTTATCAAATATCCCCACTTGAACTATACTTGCCCTCAAGTAGACCTTATTAGAATCATTTTAAAAAGATATTTTCCAAGAGACTTGGAAAATATAAGTTTAAAAACTTCTTATGCTAGAATTTATCAATTTTAACCAATATGTTTTCAACTACTCCCCTAGGTATACTAACAGTTCTATCGGCGATTTCTATGGTCATACAAATTGATTTGATTGGTCCTAAATTAAGTCTCTTAAACATAGAAAATGGCATAATGATTATACTAGCTCCAACGTCGGTTAGAGCATTACTAACACACAAATTACCAATAAAACAAGGAAGAATAAAACTTTCCGGATCCTTCTCCTTGGGAGGTAACTGGTTCTGAACAACAGCTGAACACCGGCCGTTTAACTTGATTTCTTCTCTTGCATTTATTGGTCCGTCATTAATTGAGCTAATCTTCTTAGGAGAGGGCTCCATCAATGACCGAGTAAGTGTCATGTAAGCTTATTCCCCGGCTTCGTCTTCAGGATCATCCTATTTAGACAAGTTAGAGAAATAACTAAGTTCTTTCTCAGGGTATCGAAAAAGTGTATAAAGGGGTTGTCCATCGTTGGTAAATATTGCTTTGCATGCCCCAGAATCTTTAGAACTAGCATTTTCCATCTTATTTTGTTCTTTAACCTCATTTATTAGCAGCCCAATTTTAGTCTCAAGACTTCTAAGTGTCTCGTCATGAGCCTTGAGATTAAAATTGGTTTCTTCTTGAAAGTTCCTTAACCATTCCTCATGCTCAGTTTGTTTTTTAGCAGAAACTTCAAGATACTTTTGAATCGATTCTTCCAGGCTAGATTTTCTTTCCCCAAAAGGAGGTCGGTTGTCAACTCTTGAGTAATAACATTGAGGCCCTACACGGTATCTTGCTCCATTATTGTTGTTTCCTTGAAAAGGTCTACTCTCTCCATACTTGACCTCTTCAACTCTTTCATCTTCTTCGTTCAAGGGACAATCTTTAGCAAGGTGAGCTCCTCCACAAGTTTCGCATCCTACTTGAATAGCATGCACATTTTCTTTTAACTTCTTCATGTCCCTACTAAGACTCTCAAGCTTGTTGGTGATCACTGAAATACCATCCAAGCTACCTCCTATACTTCTACTGGGTTGCTTGAGTCGTTCGACCATATGAACAAACACGAACCACATTTTTAACTTACAACCATATTTAGTCTATAGATTTGGAAGTCGTTATAAAAAAAACAACATAGCAAAACCAAACTCACCCGTGTTGGAGCAGTGAGTCGACCACACAACAAAACCAACCACAAACCAATTTAACCATATAACCCATTTTAATATCAAAGTCAAATCCAATACAAACCAACCCATTGATGATTGCAAGAAAAAGAAGAAACAAAACAAAGTCACCCACTGTTTCACGACCACATAACCAAAAATAATTTCGACCCAATATAACTTTAATCATAATATCAATAAGTTAGGAAAAATAAGCTAGAAAGCAAAACAACCATTTTCTACCACTTAGAGCCAATTCTTATATTTTTTTTATGGTTATGTGTTTCTTGGTGTCAAGTTAGTTTCAAAAATGCTTATTGTGTCAAGAATGCCACACAAGATCAACAAGAACAAATTTAATCATACACATATCCAATGGGTCGATCGAATCCCAGTCAAAACATGATTTACAACTTACAAAAAATCCAAAAAATTATAATGCCAAAATAACCATTAAACTAGTAAAGCAAAGTTTGAAGAATCAGAAACCTTTACAAGGAAAGTGTATGCAGATCAGTTAGTAGGAAACATCAAGAAGAAAAAGAGCTAACCCAAGGTCTTCTAATCAAAGCAAACCCCAAAACAAATCAAGGCTTAAAATTAAATCCTTATAGAATCTTGAATTTATGATAGCTTGAAAGTGATAATTGGTGTGTGTGAATCCCCCCTCTGTGATCGGCTGCCATAAAAAGGGAGAAAGAAAGATCATCATGACCATGCTTTTGTGATGTGGAGCTTGTGACTTGGTAAATCAAGCAAACATCACTCTCAATCTTGGTTTTCATAGATGAGCTTGTGACCCTTTGACCTTGACAGATGAAAATGAAGCCTGGGAATGTGTAAAAAGGGGATAGGGGCGGCTAGGGGATAGGGGCGGTGGAATACAAGGAGGAGGAGGATCTAAAGTTGTAAAGACAACTTTAGTAAAGTTGTTAGATTGTGAGCCGGATTTAATCCAATGACTCAAATCAAGAGTTTTTTTTTTTTATTTGAGCTATCAAATTCAATGGCTCGCAATCTCACAACTTTAGTATATTTGTCTTATACAACTTTAGAGGATCCTCCTTCGGAATACAAGGGGTAAAAGACAAAGTGACTTTTTATTATTATTGAGTGTATATTGTATACCCTGTGTCCCATTGAGCTAAAGTGAAATCGTGGTATTCCGATTTGGCAAAAATGCGAGAAATACATTTTTGGGAATGTTTTTATAAAAATAATATAAGAACAAAAGTATAGACTCCGAGAAATAATTATCGAATTTAAGCCATTACTATGCGGTGTTGGAACGTGTGCGGTGTCTTATTTGAGATAACCTCTCGTTTTCAACTCAAATGAGTCTGGAAAAGCTCGAAAATGAATTAAATTAATTAGGGTTTTTCTATCTTGTGCCCTAGGGCACAAGATAAGAAAGAAAAAAAGTACACAAAAAGTACTAAGGACTCACAAAATAGACTTCGGGATCCATAAAATATATATTTTTTGTGGGTCCTTTAGTACTTTTTTTGTACTTTTTGTCTTTCTTATCTTGTGCCCTAGGGCACAAGATAGAAAAACCCAATTAATTATATCATACTTTATTATTAAAATAAGTTTGAAAAATTACTAGTTGTCACCAATAGTTTCGAGTTTTTATAAACAAGTATTGCCCTAAAATGCCGGTTGCTACATAATGTACCCTTCCGTTTTCGCCACCATAGTATTCGCAAAAAGGAGATAGCTTCCCATTAATAAATTAAAGTAATCGAGTGAACAACCTCATGAAAAGCATGAAGCTAGGTTATCACAATTCTTGGCCCTTTCTAATTGTTCTCTCACCAAAGGTAAATTGGAGGGTATTGGAAATATTACTAACACAACAAAGAATGATAACACTTTTGTGCCTTCGAAACCACATAGAATCTTTTCAATTTATACACCTACACATTAAAGTATTCTAGTTGGGTTTTAATTGGCCAGTCCAACAGCGGTCAAACTCAAACCTGTAACCCTCTCTATTAATAAGCAAAACTAGCCGGAAACGTGTTTTTATCGCTTCTAGTTTTTTTTTTTTTAAAGGGTTATCCCTGTAAAATATTATTACTCTAAGAAAACAATCAAGTACAATGGATGTGGGTGAATCCTACAACCTCAGTTAAAAAAAGCAAACCAAAAGCGCATACAATGCTTAAGACCTAACCAAACATAAAAAATGACATGCCATACTTATGCAAAACAAAATAAAAATAACCTATCTAATCTGACCACGGAGACTAATGTCATAAGTATTAGCAAACTTCAATTGAGCATCGGCCAGGCCACAATCATCAAACTCATCATCATCATAAGGGTTTTGGTCATGGGTATCTTCCTTCCATTGCTCCAATAAGCTCCTCATGCCCACTCCACTACCACCTTTAGAACCGTCAAATACCATAAACTTAGAAGTTTCATTGAAGTAATCAAGTACTTCATCATCATCACCATCAGAGATAACTATATCACCGACCTTAGAAAATGGATTGCCTACTTTTTTTCCTTCTTTAACCATGTTAGGAGCGCTCTTCAAAATACAAGGAGGAGACGCATTGGACGAACTTGGGATGCTTGCATACTTTTCCACATTAGCCTTTTGCATAGGAAGCCGCTTCCCATCATCACCCATAATCCCTTCAATTAATTGACTTTCAAGCTTATTAATCTTATCAACAATAGTAGTACCTGGACCCGGCAAATGAATCATTAGTAGCAATTGCCTGTTTATCCATGTTCCCAAATCCATTATCAAAATCCAAATCTATACTAACAATAGGATCCTCATCCAAATTACCAAGAGCATCAAAGGCATTAGACGTTTTAACCATTTCAGCATCCTTGGTTGTTTAGACTTAGACGACTCCTTAGTAGATTTAGGAGGAGAAGCCTTTGTATTCTTAGATGCAACCGGACGATACTCCACTTTCTTGGTCTTAGAAACCCCAAAAGCCTGCTTATAAGTAGGACCATTTCGCTTGACAGTAATAAACCCATCATTTGACACCTCCTTAGTAGCTCCAGAAACCGGACCTTTGCCTTTATTACTCATCCCATTAACCACACGTTTAGGAGCGGCTTTAGGACTATCATCATTCAAATGACCATAAAGCAAACATGTACCACACCGAGGTGGTTCCTACTCGTATTCAATGCGAATAGTTTCCTTAGTATACCCTTCCCCTACGAGTTTAGGAACAACCAAAACTAAATTGTCACGGAAATCCTTGGAAGCATTGACTTCACAATCAAAGCTCACACATAACTACTACGTCCCCATGACTCCAAACACATGGTATTAGTATAAGAATGTTTGGATGTATTATGGTTATTTTAAAAAGTACTGTAACAATTATTATATCTTGAGTGTATGGCAAATTTGATTTTAAGATTTTATGTTTTAAAGATCATAATAATCACAACAATGTAAATATATATATTTGCTTTTTTTTTTTCTTTTGGTAATAAAACAAATTTACACTCAAAAGGGTTTAGACCGCGGTGAAACCTGTACGGCTTGAACCTATGAATCCTTTTGTTGCCGACTGACTTCTTCCTAAAAATATGGCCTCAAGCAATTAGCACCTAATCTATTAACCTTTAATCAGGACGTGTAATTGAATATCTACTATATAGTTTGGTTGTACATTTGAGGGTTAATTATGATTTAAACCCTCTTAAGTTTTGATCAGTTAATGATTTAACTATTTAACTTTTTCTAGCAACGTTTAAGAACTTTCTTTAACCATTTGAAAAGACTACTTAGAGCAAGCACAATGGTAACACAGGTTATAACTTAACTCAGTGTCACGTCAGCGCCACGTCAGCTTTAACACATTAACCTTAACTCAGAAAAAAAAACACTCACAACAATAACTCACCTTTAACTCAACTATTTTCAAATTCACCCCCGAAACTAAAACCAACAATTCATTTAATAAATCACATAACATTAAAACTTAAACATTACAATACGAAATATAAAAAACTTAAAATAAGAAGAACAACGATTAAGAAAAAAAACCGAAATATAGGAAATTAAACCATACGAATTACAACTACTTATTCATCGTCTTCAGAATATTCTTTTTCTTGTTGTTGTTGATGTGTGAAAAATATATGTGTTTTTAGTTGGTATTTATAGTTGTGTTTGAATGATTTGATTTTTTTTTTTTCTTTTTTTTTTTTTTTTTTGAAACACAAAAACTAGCCGTTTTAAATATAGGAGGGGTCAAATTGATTTTTTTTTTTTTTTTTTTTTTTTTAAATAATGGATACAAAAGTAGCCGTTGGAGGGGGAGTTTTGTAATTTTTTTTTATACACAAAGTGCCTTAACTCGGCGTTAGTGCGTTAACGCCCCACGCTAACGTCCAAATAACGCAGACGAACGCATCAGTAACTTGGGCCATAACGCGCGTTAAGGTCCCCTTAACGCTATACCCACGTTACCACTGCACTTGCTCTTAACTTAAAATGATTGTTTGATAAAAACACTTAATTTAGATGACTAAATAAAGCATCCTGCAACAGCTACGAAAACGTGTCTTTGGAAACAACTTCAAACTTTAGATGACTACATATCAACGATAAACAAATCACTTTTTACACAAAGCACATGCCATAGTTTTCTGTGAATACCACTTTATGAACTTATATCTTATGTAGTTAACATGCCCTTAATTGTCAATCACAAGACAAAAACTTGTCTTTGAATGCAATGAGGGAACCAAACAAGACAATTGCCATCCATATAATCCTTTCAAAACTGCACAAGGTAGGAAAAGTGTTGCACATAGTCCATACTTACACCATCTGACTCTGGATCAAATGCAGTGAAATGCCTTAAAAACACCTTAGGAGCATTCACTTCTTAAACTTCTAAAGGATGTTATTTTAATTACTATCCACAATCATAACAAGTTAACAATTATAAATTACAAGATATATGCAGGATTAGACCTAAAATGTCTTAGACATGGTTCAGGAATTTTGTGTAACAGTTTGTAGGCATTATGCACTTGATTATGCTTCCTTTTTCTCACTAACGTTTTTACTGGATTAACAGATAATGTATGGAGAATTTGCTCACCTCAAACTCCCCCTTGAATCTATCCTATCTGCCACCAACAACTTTTCTGAAGAAAATCACATCAGCACAAGTGGATTTGCAAAGGAATACATGGGACAGCTCTTGTGGTCAGGTGAGTTGATTGATATCATTGCTCGGAGGTTAAATAAAGAAAGGGATCATGCTGATGAACACCAGTTTTGGACAGAGATTGCCATGCTTTCTAGTCTCAGGCATAAAAATCTGGTTTCTTGTGCTGGGTTTTGTGATGAAAATGGTGAGAAAATCATCATAAACAGGCGTGAGTTGAGGGGAAGTCTCAGCAATTATCTAAGTGACCCGATGTTGTTGACATGGGTGCAAAGATTGGAGATATGTGTCGGTGTAGCAAATGCATTATGCTACATCTATTATGACGAGCCACGTGATTTTAGCGTAATACACCGGAACATCCAGAGTAACGCAGTTGTATTAAATGATGACTGGGAACCCAAGTTATGTGATTTTGAATTTTCCATGAAGATTAAAGCTTCTGAAAGGCACCAATCATTTCATACTAATAGACTAAAGTATGTGAATGGGTATGGAGACCCAACATATATTGAGACTAAGAATGTGAGCCACAAGTCAGATATTTACTCGTTTGGAACTATATTGTTTGAACTACTGTGTGGTAGGAAATCAATAATTGACAACTACGAAGATAATATGTATTTGGGTCCAGTGGCCATTTTCCATTATAAAGAGAAAATACTAGATGAAATAATTGATCCGGTTTTATGGAAACAAATGGATCCGCAATCATTCAATGTCTTCGCAGAAACAGCATATGCCTGCTTAAATGAAGAACGATCACAACGCCCAAATATCCATGAGATTGTCACAAGACTTGAGAGCGCATTGAAACTTCAAATGGAACGTGAAAATGTTGTAAGACGTTTTTCTTTTTCATCTTTCTTTTATAATAACTTCTCTCTATTTATTGATACAATTAATGTTAACACGAGTAAAATTATTTATTTATTACTTTTTCATCCAATCATGACAAGGTAATTATTTACTTAATTACTTATTACTATTGTTGTAAGTCACTGGAATTTTAGAAAAGTCACCTCCATATCTATACGTACGTGTCATCTTTGGAACACTTGGTAATTTTGTCTTGTTTGATATATATAGGGATCATTGACCTCCATATCTGGACACGTTGAGTCCCATGTCAGCAAAAAGACAAATTCTTTTCTCAAAGATCTTTCTCACTTAAAATTCAGTGCCGAAGACTTAAAATCAGCAACCGACAATTTTGCTCTTGAGAATTTTATCAAAAAATTTAAGCTTGGGAGAATTTTTAAAGGCCGTCTCTTACATTCTGAACAATTCATCGATATTATTGTAAAGAGGTTCTATACCAAATATGTAAAAGATGAGAGCAAAAGGTTTTGGACAGAAGTTTCGATGCTTTCTAATCTCAAACATAAGAATCTAGTGTCTCTTATTGGGTTTTGTGATGATGAGTACAATAAGATGATCATATACAAGAAGGAGGCCAACGAAAGTCTCGCAAAACATCTAGGTGACCAGACCCTCACATGGATGCAAAGGTTGAAAATATGTGTTGGTGTTGCAAATGCATTGAGTTACATCCATTACGATGTTGGACGTGATTTTAGTGTCATACATTGCAACATCAGGAGCTCGAAAATTTTACTTGATGACAAATGGGAACCCAAGTTATCTGGTTTTGAACTTTCATTGAAAAATGCAGTAGCTCGGAGGCACCGTCTTCTTCTTACTCGTGATATTGTTAAGAATGTATATCTGGACCCAAAATATAATAAGACTCGCGGTGTGACCCACAAGTCAGATGTATATTCATTCGGTGTTGTATTATTGGAAGTCTTGTGCGGAAGGAGTGCAGGCTATGAAGATGAAGACGAAGACGAAAACGGAGATGAAGACGAAGATGAAGATAAAGATGAAAGCGAAGACGAGTTTGGAGAGGGGTTATTAAGTCAACTGGCTAAATCTCATTTGGAGGATATGATCGATCCGCATTTACAAAAACAGATGGACCCAGAAGCATTAAAAATCTTCTTAGAAACAGCATATTTCTGCATAAAAGAGGAAAGAGCAGATCGTCCATACATAGATCAGGTTGTCAAGAGACTTAATAAAGCGTTCGAATTTCAATATAAGTATGAAAATCCGGTAAGAAAATCAACTTGCTTATCAACTTTATGTGATAATAACTGTTATATATATCTACTAATGTCCAATTCTTTTGCAAATATTTTCAGAAACTTCTAAGGAATGCAGTTGATAGTACATCATCCAATCACCTGAGGGTAATTTACTTCTTTATAGTTTTAGTTCAAAGTTGGTCATCCTAATTTATAAACAAAAAAGTAAATTACACGAATGGTCTATGTGGTTAGGGGCTTTTTACATTTGATCCCTGTTACGAAGAAATTAGACAAGACATTTCTGATGTCTCATATTCATAACCCTGGCACTCTAAAATGATAAACGCCCGTTTACAAATTTATTGATATGGGGACAGAAATCAAAACAACATGTATAAATTTATTGAGATGACCAGAAATCAGAAATCGTAACACCCAAAAACCAGAAATCAAAACACCATCGGCACCAACTACCATGGACCTGCACACTAGTCACAAATCACAAATCATTTGTAAGCGTAAAACAGTAACTGATATCGAAGCTAACGGAATCCATTGGCTGAGAATAAAGTGTTGTTGTATCACTTTTTTCTATTAACATCACGATTAGTACAGATTGTGAATCTTTTTTCATTGAATATTTATTTAAGTACGTTGTTGTATTTTGAATATCCACAATGTTGCAGTGGATGAACTTGGAACACTTGAAGATTGGACTTAATGATATCGAGATAGCAACAGAGAAGTTTGCCGAAAAATATTGCATTGGGTCAGACGAATATGGTATGGTATACAAGGCACAACTCGAACATTTTGATAGCAGTAATTCATCTTCCATAGAAGGGAAGAATAAATATGATCTTCCCAAGAAACATAGCACGGTAGCCATAAAACGCATTCACAATCGAGAAGAAGAAGAACGGTTAATTGCAGAAATTCAAATTCTGACTAGCTGTAAACATGAGAATATAATCTCTCTTCTTGGTTTTTGTGATGAAGATCGTGATCACATGATCCTTGTCTATGAGCTTTCTTCTAAAGGGAGTCTTGAGGATTATCTGGGAAACAGTGAAAAAATGACTAATCTTACTTGGATGCAACGCTTGAAAATATGTCTTGATATCGCAAATGGCTTGAATTACATTCACACCAACACAGATGAAGACAAACAAAAGATAATACACCGTGACATCAAGAGCGCGAATATTCTATTGGGCAATAATTGGAAGGCTAAGATTGCCAATTTTGGGTTATCAAAATTTCACCCAGCAGATCAAGATAACAGTACTTTCTGCGTCAGTTCGATTGCAGGTACATATATGTATTTGGATCCAGATTATGAGAAGTATGGAAGATTAAATAAGAAATCAGACATTTACTCTTTTGGAGTAGTGTTACTTGAGATCTTGACCGGGAGATTGGCCTATGATAGTATTTTCACTGAAGTCAATGAGAAGGGGATTGTACCCATTGCAAGACATCATTTTGAGAAGGGAATGCTAATGAAAATTGTTGATTACAAAATCACGGAAGAAACCGATGAAAATTTCTTTTCTCTAAGTAAAGGACCCAATAAAGAGTCTTTGGACATGTTTTCAAAAATCGCTTTTCGATGTCTAGCAGAAACTCAAGTTGAACGTCCATCAATAGATGTTGTCATCAATGAACTCAGAAAAGCGTTAACTTGTCAGGTAATTAATGGGTTTAAAATATAACTTTATAATTTCCTCATTTATTCTTCATCGTAGTATATATGTGACATTTCATACGTTATACTTTAAAGGAGTTACAGATGCCAAATTGTTCCAATTATATTTTACTTATCAAATTGACTGATTGTTCGATGATTCGCAGGTGAACCACGAGGACAACCTCAAACTGTCACTTCAAGACATAATATTGGCTACAGACACTTTCAATCAAGAAAACCTCATTGGACGTGGAGATTTTGGGAATGTGTATAAGGGTTACACCCATGGGCATAACTTTATTGCTGCAAAGCGGTTGGGTAGGAATTCTGCTGAAGGAGAAGCTGAATTTATGACAGAGCTTGAAATCCTTATGCAGTATAAACATGAAAATGTAATTGGTCTTGTAGGCTACTGTTATGAAGAGGATGAGAAAATTATTGTATACGAGTATGCATCCAGAGGAAGTCTTGATAACTATTTGAGTAACGATTCTCTTACATGGGTGATGCGACTTAAAATATGCATCGATATTGCAATCGGGTTGGAGTTTCTTCATGGAACTGTTTCAGGTCGAGAAATGGTGATACATCGTGACATCAGCAGCAGCAACATTCTACTGCTTGATGATTGGAAAGCAAAAATTAGTGATTTTGGGCTTTCCTTAGTATGTCCAACAAATCAGGATGTAGACTATGTCATCGACAATGTTACAGGCACAATTGGCTATCGTGACCCACTATACTCGAAAACAGGCTTCTTAACCAAAGAGTCTGATATATTCTCACTGGGTGCTGTCTTATTTGACATATTGTGTGGGAAACTATCATCCGAAAAACTAGATAACGAGTATCTTTATTTACCCTTTTTGGCTAAACAACACTATCATTTGGGAAAACTTGATGAGTTAGTGTTTGAGGGTATAAAGGAACAAATTGGGACACAGTCATTTATTACATTTGCAAGGATTGCCTTTCAATGCATACATCACATGAGAGAAAGACGGCCAACAGCTCATGAAGTGGTCATACAACTCAAGAAAGCATTGGAATTCCATGTAAGTTTCTGTATTTTGACAAAATTGGTTAACTTTTGATTCATTTATATCTAAACTATGGCCTTTAACTGTTTTATAAGCTGTAAGAAAGTAACTGTATAAAACATGAGTTTACTAATTGATTAATGTATATACAGGAGGATTATGAGATATGGGAGCCGAAATTACCTAAAGACTATAAAGAAATAATCCTGATGTCAAGGTGCCCTGAAGATTATTCTACTATCAAGAAAGAGGATCTTTACAACATCTTTTCTAAAGGAATTCTCCTTAAACACGACAAAGTGGTAATCAATTCGTTTATATATCTCAATTATTTTGTGTTTCTTTGCATCTCTTACTTTTTGAGGGACAGTTGAAAATCATACATGCATTTATACATAATATATATCGATTCTGAATTGATTTATGCCGTATAACAGCTGCTGTCATTCGATGGTAAACGAGAAAGAAATGAAATGGTATCAGCAACAATGTTTTCATACATAAACAGTTGTCCACACAAGTGGCGATCTCTTCCAGAATCAAGGTTCTTTTCTCTTTCTCTCTACCCTCGTTATACAGTTACAAGCTGTATACGGTAGCATAATATTTATTTATATATTTTAGTTTTTATTTTTTTATATTATATATTAAGAAGTTTTAGTTTTGGGGAAAAAAAGAACAAAATATAAATCTTTTCGTTAGAAATAGGATACCCACGTGCATTGACAAATTCGGTATTTTTATGTTACCTAAAACACCCTTGTTTGGTGTATTGATGACATGTTTGATAATTTCTGCTCTTTAGAGTCAGTAGCTTATTTTTTTTTAATAGGTGGTTGTGGTATGCCCCTGTTTTGGGTCCTCTGTTTTCACGACCATGAATGTTAGATATGGTAGTATCTTGCTAGTCGATTTTATAAAGCGACTCAGTACAGAATGAAGGGGACGGCCTTGATATTGTGTTGGGGTAAACATTGGGCAGTTTGGGGCGGTTTTTAGTTAAAACTAAACCAAACCCCGAACCATAAGTTTTTCCGGTCTTTAGTTTCTTTACAGTTTGGTTTTGGGATCTTGTTTTTGTTTTTTCATTCAAGGTCAAGCTTTTCTAATGGTATAAATTTGATTTCGCAATTATTAGCCGATAACAAAATTAAATGTATTGGAGTTCATTTTTGCATCAAAATACAAAATAGATGTTACGGATAGCGACAAGAGAAACACTATATTGGTGGGACAATTGATATGTGATTTTTACAAATATAATATGTCTATCTCTTTTTTCGACATTTTTTTTTAAGTATTTCAAGAAAAACATAAATGTCTATTTTCTAAAAGTTTAATTAATATTATTACGGGGCGGTTCGGTTTTTTCGGTTTTATATAAACAAAAACAGAAGCAAAATTTCTCGTTTTATAAAAACTCAATACCAGACCATTTGTTTTCAAAGTGGATCTCCTTTTTTTTTTTTTTTTTTTTTTTTTTTGAGTTTTTGGGTTTTGGTTTGCTTTTTGGTTTTTCTTGCTCACCCCTAGACTGTTGACAACGCCAGTTTCTTGCGTTTGGCCAAAGAAAAGCAGACGCACATAGTCAGGTTAGGCGCAACATTAAAGAAAAACGAAGATTTAAATCAAGATTTCTTGGGGTACCTTGTCCATATATCAAATCATGAAAAGAAAGTAGATTTGAAAGAAAACAAAAAAATGTTAAAGAGAAAACGAATACTAGACTAGACTACTAGTCTTCGGCCGAACGTTTTAGTGCACAAAAATGTCTGGCCGCAGGCTCCTTGAGTAAAAACAAATCTTAAAAGAATATATTTATTAGTAAAAAAACATTGACATTTTCTAGTCATTTATATGTTAACGATACCATAAATTTAAATTATGAGTTAAAATTATTCTCTCAAAAAAGTATATCTATTATTAATAATTAGAAGATTACCGAGCATAATAAACATAAAAAAGTATAGATGATTGAATATAGTTTTCGACAAAAGCTAGTTGCGTCAATTTGTTTGCGCATATTTATTTATATCTTTTGTGTATCTTTATGAATTTATTTATTTCTTTTGTGTATCTTTATGGGTGTGGTTTAAAGATATCAATCGTTTGTGTGTACGTGCATGCATTTTTCTAATATATTTTAAATGAATTATTATGACGACAGTAAAGCAGATTTCTGGTGGGTTTGGTTTGCTTTGTTGGTGATTTAGCTTAGGTGTGCTTATTATGTGTGTGTTAAGCTTGAGATAATTTTGAAAAGATATTAACGATCATTTTCTATATCATTTTCCGAAATATTGTATGTATTCTACTGTGTTAACTCTAGTTCGGTCCACCTAAATTCGTTACATTCACTATATTTCAAGCCATGTATAATTTGTAAGTGTTTATAGTTAATAGTTTTATTACTCGCGCAAAGGAGTGACAACGAATAGTTTTTTTTTTTTTTTTTTTTTTTTATATATATAGTTTAGTTTTGTCATAGAACGTTTCCCTTGATGGTAATGTAAAAGAAGGGGAGAAGTGGTGGAGTAAAAGAGAGCATAAAAAGTTTGTGAATTAAATTGTAATTAATACTGGAATGCATTGCCTTTTATGATTAAGGGTATTTTAGTAAATCCACTTTTCCCATTTTGTAAGTTTTAAGCAAAATAATTTTTGCTTTATAAGTAGTATAGATTTTGGCGAAAATAATAAGTGTATATTTGGGGGAGTAAAGCTAACTGATGAAGACATGGATATTTATTGATAATACTTGCAGGTTCGGAACAGTAGTGGAGATGTTAGATACTTGTAACTTGATTATTGAAATCAAAACAAGAGCTCAATTTTTATCTCCAAATGTTGTTTACGGGGTCTGTTTAGTCTTCAAGTTTCGTGACTCAAGAAAATTGTCAAGTAAACCTCTGTATGTTAACCTAAAGTATAAAAATGGGCGTGAAAGTCTACATGCATATTTTGCAACATGGAGAGACAATGAATGGATGATTATTGAGTTGTATCGATTTTTGCATAAGAAAGAAGATGTTGTCTATGAGTTTCTCCTTGAGAGTTTGTCATCGTACTATTGTGGAGATAGTACAATTTATGTCGAAGGCATTGAATTTCGAGCCATTAACAATGTAAGTTTGACAATGATCCTTGGTTCCGATTTTATATTCTTTTTGTTATATATTGTATAAGGGATGACTATATGGAGAGAAATAAAAATCATGTTCTAAGTTACATGCATAAACCATGATTCTTATACAGGTGAAACATGAAGAAATCGGAAAGTTTAAAGAAGTCCAACAAGTCCTGAAATCAAGCGTCAATGCAGATCAGGTGCAACAGTTACCAACTAAGTTTGAAGAAATATTTAAGAAATACGGTAACATTGACGAACTGTTCTGGTTTGGCGAAGTAAATGGAATGAAACTTCTTATGCTTTCGGCCAAGGCAGCTTTATACAATTTTTCTAATGTGGATCTTTTTACTTCAAAACCATCACCCCAGTCCAGGTTTGCTTTTTAACAAACTCTTCCTAACTGTACATTCACTATGAGCTCATTTCTAGTTACCCAACTATTTAAAAAATTTCTCATTATAAAACTAGATTCAATAAATTTTTGATCTTAACCTTCAGGTCTAACAAAATATTAATGATTCATGAAGAGATGGTTGACAAAAGTTTCATTAGATTTGGTATTTTGTGCTTTCAAATTTTACATTGTTTTGTTATCAATACACCGTTAATGCAGATTTCGGAAGGTGATTCAGTTATTACCACAAAAAGTATTTTTAATCAATTGCACGATTGAAAGTCAAATGTTATCCCCCGATACAGACTACAGGTGTTACCTTGTGTTCAAGATTTCAGAGAAATGCCAGGGGCTGCATTGTCCAGTGAAAGTACGTGATATACTCCACCAAGAAAACAACGAGGCTGAATTTTTCTATTTTATTACCCCGAGCCAATTAAATATAAATGATATTACTCGGGTACCAAAACAAAGGGAAGATGGATGGATGGAGATTCAACTTTGGAACTTTAACTCAACTCATGAACTTAAGAATGAATCTCTTTCGATTAATATAAGGTTTACAAGTCTAGAAGGACCTATGTCTGGTCTCATTGTTTATGGCCTTGAGTGTCGGCCATTGTAAGAGAATTATTTCCATATTTAGTATTATTGTTCTTGGTGTTACACCGGATAATCGTAGAAAGAGTAAACTTCAAACACCGTTTTTGTGGTTTGTCCAATTTGCAGATTGAGTTTGCACCTTTTGAAAATGCTGACACAGTTCCTGTAACAAATTTTTGGTGTGAATATAGTCCTTTACTCAAAGTGAAATGACTAAAATGTCTTTCGTTTCCAACCCCATCACAAAAGGTATTTTAGTCATTTTTATCCAAAGACTATATCCACACCAAAAGTTTCTCATAAGGATTGTGCCTGCACGTTAAAAAGCTAAGGATTGAATCTGCACTTTTAAATGTATTGTTTAGACACATCCGTGATATAAAAATACCAATCCCATTATATTCATATATTTTGATGGTCAAGTTACATCCAATGTTGATACTTGTATGACTTTTACCAGGTGTAGGATTAGGCGGACTAGCTCGGGACTAAAACTTACCAGGTTCATTTTGGTAAATCTAAACATGGGTTGCACTATTAGCCGATTATATTTAGACTTAACCCAAGTATAATTGTATTGGGATCAGCCCAATCAGTTAGCATATTTATCAAGTCATCATGTATCTTATACATATTGCACATTATAAGGATATTGACAAGCACTTTACATTATCTAATATGATGAGATTCGTGATTTGAACATTCCGTCACCGAATACTTTCAAGCAATCAAGAGCAAAGCTGATCAGTTATCCAACCTTGGTTCCATGGTAAGTAATTCAAGTCTCGTTAGATATATATGCTACTGATGGACTTCGTGCTGGGTTTCCTGAGATAATCCGCATCATTGGACATAGGAAAAAAATTCTCACTATTGACGAGGTAAGGTCTATGGTCCTTCTTGAGGAGAGTGATATGAATAATAACCCACCATCCTCTTTTAATCACTCCTCATCATCCCCTACTGTTTTAATGACAACTAATCCGGGTTCCATCCAACCTACTACTATGGGAAATGCGGGTTTTGAGGTGTGTCGTAACTTTCAACGTGTGCTTGCACGTATGGTCGGTATGGACGAAGGTGAAAATTTGTTCATGGCTTAAATGATAATAGACCTATTATAATCTGTAACGGACTCCACTTATTCCATGGCCCAACACCATCAATAGTTCGCTATGTTTACTTGCATACGGGCCCTGAACCATTTTGCCGACTCCTACCATGATTCCCTCGGCTTTTCAGACTATGACATTACAAGATCCCGCATGGAATATGGAAATGGTAGCATCATCACACTTGGCGGACAGGACAACACAGTTACACTTGGTTGTGTTTGTAATTTAAGTATATATTCTTGTGTATATGATGGAAATGGCCAATCTATACATGGTATTTGTATGGGACATAGTTTTTTGCCGACTCCTCACAAACCATTACACCTTCGCAACATCCTTGTCACCTCCAATATGATTGAAAATCGTGTTTTTATGCGTAAATTACTAGATATAATAAAGTTTCGGTTGAATTTAACCAACTGGACTAGCAGTTGCTTATGCTCAGGCCCATCTTGCGACACAAGCTCCAGCCCATTCCCTAACAATAGCTCATTCCCCAACAACAGCCTGCTCAGTTGGCTAGCCCACAGCCCGCTCAGTTGATTATGTGACAAGTTATGAAAATTACCCTGTACTATTAGCTACTTACGGTTTTCTTATATAACAAACTTTATTTATAAAATATCTAACAAATATTTAGCGATTTTTTTATTAAAAAATATATTGATGAAAATGTCTTTAAATTGTGAACAAAATGTCTAATATTGTCAACAATGGGTATGAAGAAGCATAAACCGAAACATAATAGCAAATAATTACGGCTTCTTTAAAATTATGTAATATTATTATATAAATAATTCTGATTTATTGGATAAAATATGCAACTAAATTAGAGCAAAAGCATACCGCAATGAAGTGCGAGTTTTATTATCCTCCTTAGAATGCATTCTGCATTTTAAAATTTTGCTAATCTTAATGCAGATATGCAATCCAACTTGTGTCTTTGTGTAATGTAATTTATCTTATATTTTGTAATCCTTGTTAGTAATAGAAAGTTGACACTTGTCAGGTGAAATGATCCCACAAAACCATTGACATTTTTTCTTGTATGCCAACTTCCAAATATAGTGGGGTTGTATAAGTCCCTTTTGTTGTCCATATATGTCCCCGTAAGGAGATATGCCAATTACTAGACAAACAAAAGGTTTTACATGACAATTATAATAAAACACATGTGGTGTAGTCAAGTCACAACAATTTTGGACTAAAAAAAAACCTTTTAAATAATGAGTTTGAGTGATAGATTTGATGGAAAGATGTTTCCTTTTAATTGTTTGAATAACAAAAAAAGTTTTTCATTAGTGTGTTGATTGATCACAAGTTAATAAACATATGCTACAACTTCAAATCTTCCCATTCAAAAAAAAAAAAAAAAAAATCAAATCTTCACTGACTTGCATATGACATTATGAGTTTATAACTGTATTCCTCGTTGGACCTCTAGTGGGCCTAAGCCCAAACCAACTCAAAACTGTTTGTAAGGTGAAAGTAGTCCCGCCAAATCTACAAAATATCTAAAAAAACAATAGGGGCGATCACAAATCGGGTAATGCTTACAGGAGCTGAAAGCCGAAACCGAGCCGAACCAAACTGAATTTGTTAAAATCGAACGAAACAGAATTAAATATTCGGTTTTGGATATAGTTTGGCAAAATGAAATTGAACCAAACTAAAAACCGAATTCACATAAATATATATATTCATATTTAAAAAAAAAAACTATTTCCTAATATAAATATAACATTTTTCAAACTAGAAGGTTTTTTTTTTTTTGTTTTTCAAAAACCTATATAACTAAATAAAAAATATATAAATTATGTCACTCGGGTTAACCTGAAAACCTAACCAAATTCAATTCGGTCTTTAGTTCGATTTAATCCGATTTAAATTCGGTTAGGTTCGGTATTTAGTTTTACCCAGAAAATTTTTAACCGAATTAACCAAGGTTGTAAAAATCGCTAGGCGCTAGTGAGGCGGTTTGGTAGGGCTTAGCGATTAATCGGTTAAGCGGGGATTAATCGGGGATTAATCAGATTGTAATTTTTATGCACAAAATTGTAATTTTAGATATTATATTATATTATATGTATGAGATAAGCATAATGCATCAAAGTTCAAATATTTCAAGTGTTCAAATATAAAAATAATACATAATCTTCAAAGTTCAAAGTCGAGCATAGATATTACTCGGTTTGTTGACTATTTTTAAGTGATCTTTGACTGACTTTGTCCGATTAATTAGTTTGTTGATCGATTTTTAAGCAATTTTGTTAACCATTTTTAAGCGATTTTGTCTGATTAGACCGATTTTCTACGATTAATCGGTTTGTTGATCGATTTTTAAGCGATCTTTGATCAAAATGATAAAATAAGTCGATTATGATAAATCAAGGCGCTTAGTTAACGATCAGCGATTATGCGAGGATTAATCGACCGCCTGGACCGATTTTTACAACAGAGGAATTAACCAAATCAATTAAATCAAATAACCCAATAAACCAACCAACGACCCTTAAAAATTTTCGTATTCACTAATGTTCATGTAAAATCTAAAAACATAAATTTCACTTAATGGTGACTTGATAATATGTAAATCTGACGTGCTCATTTTAATATAATTATATTGTGGACCCTTTCCCCTTTGAACAAATAATGGATCTACTTTAATAAAAAATCAAAGTAAGCATATAGTTTAATTTTTTTTTTCAATTATACTGTGTTTCCCAAAATAGTACGGAGTATTGCAGAATTAAACTGTGTTTCCCAAAATAGTATTGCAGAATTAAAATAAATAAATAATAAAAAAATAAATTATTTAAGAGTGGTGGTGGCTCCTTATTATAAGTATATATTAAATCACAAAGGTCGCGACGTTTTATTTGCGGGTTGGATTATGGTTATGTCAAGATCGAGACACACAAATACTCTGGTCCATTATCAGTTGGATTATGGTTATGTCAAGATCAAGAAGAGTGGGTTGACGAAGAAGAAGACTAAATGATGACTTCGAATAATATGTTGTTGTTCCAGTGAATTTGCGGAGCACGTTTATGGGTTAGTGTTTTCTTTTAATCTTGGATTTTTACAACTCTTTTTGTATTTGATTATTAATATGATTTGTGGTTGGATCATGGGACACGGTAAATTTTTTTGGTATCTTCCTGCTGAAAGATTTTTTTTTTTTTTTTTTTTTTTTCATTTGTATTTATACGGTAGTGGTGGGGAGTTGTGCTTGGCGGTATTGATAAGCGGCAGTTGAGGCACAATAGTCGGTCGGCGAGATGAAGAACCTATGTTGATGCTTACACGAAAGTATAGTTTTTTTTTTATTAATCAGTCTTATGCATATAAACTGTTTGGTGAAATGTCCGTTTTTTTTTTTTTTTTTTTTTTTTTTTTTTTTTTAGTTTTGTATATGTTTTACTGATTATAATGTTTAAAGAACTGCTCATGTTCAGCCGACAGCCATAATTATAATTATATAAACCTCATTATTTCAATTTGGTTGTCAGGACATAGGTATGAAAGGGTAATAAAGAACTACTCATGTTCAGGCAAACGGTGCGTTGCTGCTGACATTGTTGTTGTTGTTCTTGTGGAAAATTCCAGGTTATCCAAATCCTAATTTCTACGACGGTTTGTAAATAGTGTTTCATCATCTATTTAATAGCGCTTTTTTTTCTTTTTTTTACCTGTGCAGGAGTTTTGGTGGACAGAAATAGGTTGATGCAGAATGCAACCGTAGCTCTGTGTGGTCACGATAATGGCGCAAGATGATTAGTCGCAGGCAAGTGGTTATATACCTTGCGCTGCTCTTAAGTTAATGTTGCTTTAATCGTAATTTTTTTCCCTTTTAAACAGCGATTGTGTTTTTATAGATCTTCAATATCAGCTTTTTCTATGTGGCGGCATTAAGGTGGTTCACGGTTATTTTGGTCTTACGACATGTTATGAATTGAAATCAGGTTTAAGAACTTGATTTTTATTGGTTATAAACTTGATTTTGTTGCATTATTTCAGGGAACTGTAGTTTTCAACCATGATCTCATGGTGACTCTTGGAACCGGGATTGTGAGAGATAAAGTTGGGGATGTTCTTTTGTAGGTAATACGAAGAGATGTACGGATGCACATAGGAGATGTCGCATCAAAGAAGCTGCAACATGTCTCACATATTTCGTAAAGCATATGCAGGTGCATTTTTTGTGACTTGATTGTTTAAGAACCATTTTAAGGTTTGCTAAATTCTTATAACCTCTTATCATTACATGTGTACAACAAGAAAGAACGACAACTGCTGAAACTGTTGTTGCCAAGAATGAATCGAATTAGTTTATGAATCAAGGTATGTGTATGATTGGCTCTGAACAGTCAACTAAAATCAACCACGGATGTGGTCAAGTAAGTCAAACAGCTTAAGCCAATACTCCGTGGAGTGCAGTGTCTCCCCGGGTCGTTTAATCCCAACGAGGTGTGAAATCTGTAATAAGACGAATTTGTGATCAGGTGAAATTGAACAGGAAAAGGGTTTGAGTGATTACACTAATGAAATATAAGTGAAAATGCTTCAATAAGCTATATTAATAAATACGTGAAATTAGATAACCTGAAAACGTAAAAGAACTTGGAAACGTAAGTTTTAGTTTAAATAAACGTGAACGTATCAAATAAAAAGTGAATTCTTATCAATAAATCCCACGGATGTGGGAACGTGAGGACGAGTTCAGGAAGAGATATCCGAAGCTTTTCACTTCGTAGATGAATTTTTCCGAGTGAAACCCGGGACGGGTTTCCTTCTGAGACTGGGAGGATGTGACAACCGGCAGTTTATGGAGCTATTTTCAAAAAACCCGCATTACGATTTAAGTTCGTTTATAATTTTTATTTGAAATTTTCATTTCACAACGAACTTGTAAGACTTATTTTATGGATATTTTTAATTAAAGTCGTTATGGAATTCGTGAATTATGTTCATAATTCATTATTGATTTAATGCTCGGTGATGTATATTTGAATTCTCACTTGGTACTACGTTGACTTTGGCACTAGGATTACCTAACGAAAGTTTATGATTCGTCTTAACGAGTCCGACTATATTTTAATTAGTTACGAGATGTTTTCGAAGATATTAAAAGTTGAAATGAGTTCGGGTTGGGCCACATGTTTTACATTTACCCACGTTACCCGCTCCACACCGTAGTAATATTATTATTATTATTAACTTTTAAAAAAAAAATAAAAAATAAAAAATAAAAGTAAACTACAAAACCCGGTCCTTTTGGTTTTCGGTTCACACCAAACACCACACACAAACACTCACTAATTTCCATCTCTCTCATCATCTCCCTCCCCTACTTCTTTAACCCTAGCCGCCGCCCCTTTGGCCGGCCACCACCGTCACACCGCCACTCCCACACCAAAAATAACACCACCACTTTAACCCTCTCGTCGAGATCTTTCATTTGAACTATAACACGCGCCCTAAAACACCTTTTAACATCACGAAATCTTATTAAATCCGAACGGAGTATCATTATTTTCACTAGATCCGTTCATTTGGAGGTCCAAGAAGGTGAGATGGATCGATTTTCGGGTTTTAGGTGCCACGATTTGGCACTAATCCGTGGCTACACGGATTATTTTCTATGGGAATCGAATTTATTTTAATGGGAAATGATATTTTGATGATAAATATCACGTTTGGTATCCGGGTTTTTGTGGTTTGGTCGAATTGTGATGCGTGGTCGACCCCTAGCCGAGGCCCTCTCCTCGACTTCTTTTAGTTTCGGGTCGATGTGGTCTTTTTGACCCATTTTTCTTGATGATTGACCATTTGTGGTCATGGTGATTAATTGGTTTTTGCTAGTTTGGCCATGGTTTGGTTATTTTTGGTTGTGGCCGACCCTTGTGGGAATCGAAGACCCAAAATGGGTCGATTGGAGGCTTTTGAGTCGAGCTCGTGTGAGCTAGCCGTGACCCTAGTGGTCTCGGGTGGGACTCTCTTGGCACTTGGTATATTATTTGACTTTAGTTGACTTGGTCTTTGACCCGAATGCGATTATTTTTGAGAACCGTGGTTGATGTCGAAATATATATATTTCGGCTAACTTTTATTTGTTATGACTATTTTTGGTTTATGTTGATGGTTATTATTATTTTTGCGGCTTATTGGATTTTGTAACGGTTGACGAGTTATATTTGAACTCGTGGTATTATTTGAAGAAGTGTTGACGAAAAGTGTGATTGGGGACCGATTGTGAGACGGTCGTTAGATTGACGGAGATAGGTTAGTCGGGTGCCGTAGTCGGACCCTCATGTTGTAGCACGTGGTTTGAGATTGTTTGGACGGAGATGTATTATCTTATGACTTTTACTTATTATTTTGGACTTGGACAATGAGCCGAGAGTCATGACTCGGACATGTGACCATTTCGTATAACTCGATAACTATTACAATTAAAAATATAAATAATAAAACTCGTAATAATAATTATTGATAATATGAACGTTTATATGAATATATATACGTAAATAACGTATATATAATTATATAGGCGCGTATATTAATAATAATAATAATCACGAGTCGTATTATAAATAATACAATTAGATATATATATTAGGCTACGAAAGTGGCGTAATATTATTGAACGTATTATTATTATAAAATTGTGTCATAAAACGGGAAACTCCCGACAATTATTAAACGGTTAATAAAATGTCATTTCGGATATATAACGGGTAAACTTATGGAGTTATGCGAAATCGTTGTCACTCGAGTTCAGGTAAGTTACTATTTGTGACGTTCGTGTTGTCACGGATATATGACGATTAATATAGACGTTTTCTATAACTAAATAACCACTTAACCGAAAGGTTGAACCGGGTTATTTGGCTATATGAAATGAATATATTAGTGGGCATCGTATCCTACGACGCCCATAGGTTGTAGTATATGTAAAGTGTAATAGATTGCGAGTGTATATATCGGGAAATCTGGCCAATTTGACGATATATATGAGGAATTTATTAAACTATGATATATACTATATAGTAATTATGTGCTATGTGCTTTAGGTTGGGTGTAATCTTGGAACGGTATGTTACGTAAATAAATATGAGGATTATCAAATCGACGGACTTGGTAAACTTCGGCGATTTATTTAAATGATATATTGGGCTAATATTAGATCTATAGCTTATTTTATTATTCTATATGTGATCTTTTTGGTTTGTTTTGAGTCGACCCACCACCCGTATGGATACCAAACGCAAATACACCAAACTAATACGAAATGGATTTTCGGAAATAAAACGGATTCTCGTCCGGGTTTGGGAATATTATAAATTTGAGGAAATGATTTCTGAAAGAGTTAATATTGTTAGGTCGTGCCAAGTCCGTAGTTGCTGTTTCGTGAGTTATCATACATCTTGTTTCTACCGACTACTTCTTGCTATTTTCTGGACTTGAGGTGAGTCATAGCCCCACTTTTTACTCTTAAACTACGTTTTCAATGATTGGGGTGAGAAACGTGCAAATCATTTTACGTGGACTATTATTGCTTTTATATTCTTTCTAAACTTGCTATGCGTATGGACTAGGATATATTGTCAGCTTTAGTCACATAGTTTTGTGTGTACTATTCAAGGTTGGCTTATTTGGTTATTGGTGGATTGTCAGCTTTAGTCACATAGTTTTGTGTGTACTATTCAAGGTTGGCTTATTTGGTTATTGGTGGATTGTAAGCTTTAGTCACATAGTTTTGTGTGTACTATTCAAGGTTGGCTTATTTGGTTATTGGTGGATTGTCAGCTTTAGTCACATAGTTTCGTGTGTACTATTCAAGGTTGACTTATTTAGATACTATAGTGTGCACCTATAGGTTATTAATACTTCGGAGGTTATCCGAGTTATTATTGGTATTGCGGGGGCTACCCGAATATCTATGTTAGTACGGAAGGGTATCCGTGTGTTATGTTGAGAGCGGAGGGTATCCACAGGCTTTTAGCGAATCCTTAGTCTAGCTAGCAAGCGTTTTGCGTATATGTCCACTATATTGTTAGTTGAATTTAAACCTATGATCTCACCAGCGAAAGCTGACTTTTAGCACGTTTTCTCAGGTAATTAAGTGTTGAGATGCATGCTTGGAATGGAAGGCTCGGCCAAGGCTCACGGTTCATGGATCTATTTTTCTAAACTCTGATAATTAAATTTGGACCTATTGTTACTTTAGTTTGGGCCTGACTCTGAAGTATGTTGGGATAAATGTAAACCTTAAAACCCCGTTTTGGTTGTGTTTTTATTTTGTTTACTTTATCTCGTTCTATATTGTCTTGTGTTGGATACCAATCCCCGTAGCACCCCGAAAGCTTGTTGAGTCTTCCGCTGTATCAAATTTTGGGGGTGTTACAAAACAAGACTTCGTAGTACCATGAGTGATAACTTCCTTAAGAGTAGCATGATTATTAGCATTGAAAGGGAGATTGTTGGTACCCTTTGTAATGAGAAAATAATAGATGATTTTTACTCCAAATCACAACGACGTGTCCAGATGATGAAGAAGCAAAAGGTACAATTTCTTGTTACTATTAAAATGATTATTTTTTATCAATAACATATAGAATTTATGCTTTTATATATTGACTGTTTTGCGTCATTTGCAGGTCAGTTCATTATAAAAGATTCTTGCTCTAGTGCTTAAGGTGATTAGAAGTCTTATTTAGTTCATGAGAAAGGATTAAAGCTTAAGTCCTCAAGGTCATTACTCATTAGAAATCATATGTTGATTGGTTAAGTCTTTTGTACCAGTTACTTTGGTAATGTCTTTTGTTTCAGTTACTTTCTTAATATTATTATGTATTTAGTTCTTTATCTATTCTTTTAGATTATCATGCTTTGATGTATCCCTTCGAACTATGTCGCGAGTATAAAATTTTTTTAGGCCCCACTTAACTTGAAATCCTGGCTCCGCACCTGGATATGATCTTGTCCATCCAATCAAAACCTAACCTTATCGTTCGGATTACACGTAATGCATACTCTCATCATCATGTTAGATGCTTATAAAATGAATCAAGAATGATAAGCCTTAAAACATGCTATGATACATTGACGTAACTTTTTAAATAAGCTAATTAGTTGTATGAGCAGACAAGATACATTGTTTTAGAAACCAATTAAGAGAATTGATATCTTATTATCTAATCTGGGGAAAATGTTTTCGACTTAATATGTTATGTAAGATTTAACTACTCATGCGTGATCTAATGGCAAAAGGTATGTGACTATCACATATAAATTGTGTGAGTTTCAATTAAACAGTTGCTTTCACTCTTATAAGGATTCCGCAAATAATCAATGTCAAATTCTTTGATTCATTCAAATAAGAATTGTAAAACGTTGAAAATTACATTGTGTCTTTGTGTTTAAATTGCTTTACGTGTTATTACTATAAATTGTTTAACACTCCATATGTTTGCATACAATGTGATTTAAGTTAGTTCTTAAGTTAATTTCACATTATGGAGGTCCAACAAGTGGTTTTAAAGCCATCTAATCTATAAAGCCTTTTCAAAAAGATTGCTCGAAGTTTTTAAAATTAAGATCCACAATGGCAAATAATGAAGTTTCTAAACTTTTAAACGATAAGGGTAGTTATACTATTGCTCCTAAGCTAGGAAAGGAAAAATTCACCAAATGAAAGAAAAGGTTCATCTGTCACATAGCGAGTATAGAAACTCAATTCATGAAAATCATAACCAATGGTCCATAAAACCAAAAACCACTGTTGGTCTTGACACACCTGAACCTCCATGGAAAAATAACAAACTAAGGGTTGTCAATCTTGACCAACGACTCAAAAGTCTCTTTGTTTCATGCCTACCTGATGACCTCATGGAACATGTCATAAATTGTTCCACTGCCAAGCGGGCATAGGAAGACCTGATTCTAAGCCAAGAAGGACCATCAAAAGTCAAGAAAAATAGAGCCATGGATTTAAAACTAGCATAAAACATCTTTAAATTCATTGAAGGTGAAACTGTTACTCAAACATTTACCACATACAAAATTCTTATGAATGAGCTTGTAAATGATAGTTTCAAACTTGACAACATGAAATTAATGTCGGTTTTATCAATAGCCTTTTGAAGAAGTGGTTAAACTTTAGCCAAAAGCTAATTAATCGTATGATATGTACTGTATTATCGATTTATGGTAGTCAATGAAAACTAACAAAAAAAGTTACTCAACCAGCCGTAAATCATAATAATTTACATTTCGTTTTAAACTCATTTCAACATGTAACGTCGTCCATCGAACCAACTCATTTAGCCACATGTATCGATATATCAAATGGAACACTCAATACACAACC
Organism: Artemisia argyi; assembly: GCA_030686995.1. NCBI lineage: Eukaryota > Viridiplantae > Streptophyta > Magnoliopsida > Asterales > Asteraceae > Artemisia > Artemisia argyi. Next base: position 13,664,579 of record CM060707.1, on the reverse strand, counting down.
AGACGATAAAATCGAGTTTTAACTCTAAATTGTTCAATACTTTGAACAATGAAGCATATTGTTTTAAAATTTATTGCTAAAAGTATCCCAACCATTAACTAAAGAATTGTCAAAGATTTTTTTTATTTTTAAATTTTTTTTATTTTTCAGAAAAGTGAGTATATAACAAGAGCCCAAAACAGCTCTTTTTTATTTTATTATTATTATTATTTTTTAATAGTTTGACAACTCACATGTTCGAGGCATGGTAAAACTTGAGATAAAGATAAAGTTGGGTATAAAAAATAATACATATAGTCAATATCACATTTATGGAACAACTATTTAAACATAAACATTAAAAATAAGTATCTACTAATCTTATAGTGAAAATAATAAACATAAAAAATAAGTGTCTACTCGATTGCCATAAATTATAATCACGGGGCCGCTTGAACGCGCATGTATCCTGCTAGTATGATTTAACTTAGTTATTAAGTTATTGTCTCATTTCAAAGGATCCAAAAGATAATTACCATATTTTAGCGGATCATTAGCATAAAATAAACCCCATAATAAATCCTATAAAACCTACCACACATCGTGAATCTATTCCGATTCCCCTTTTCCTAAAAATTAAATTTCAATGGCGGCTTTAACAATCAAAGATAAGAATTCGAACCCAACTTCAGGTAACGTAAATTAATTGTGTCTCTTATTCACGTTTATTTGATTCATAATAGCTATAATCAGATAATCTTTTCACTTTCATCAGATAATGTAAAATTGTAAATTAATTGTGCTCCCCTTATTATTATTTTTCTAACAGCTTGTTGCATATTACTTAATAATATGACGAATCCTTATATATATATATTTTTAATTTATGTCACTATTCATTAGTTTATCTTCCACAAGACATAATATTGTTTCAGATACTAACACGGGTTCCACCAAAATCTATAATCCGTTTTAAGTGTGTCTCCAAGCAATGGAACGCGTTCCTAATGTCAGATAGGTTCAAGCAGATGCACAGCCGCAGCCTTCTAACAGACACCCATCTTGAAGACCAAAACCTTTTCTTTTATGATAAAGATGAAGCAACGTTCTTCACCATCGACTGTGGATCACCGCCTGATAATGCTCCCTGCCGGCGACCTTTACCACAATTTGAAGCCAGTCCTCCTGAATGTATAGTTATACTAACATCTTATCATGGGCTGGTAAGTTATCATGACTTTTATACTAGTATTATTTTGTGGAATCCTTTGACAACTGAGTATAAGAGGTTGTCTAAACCAACCAATCCTGATCACGTGAAATGCTACAATTCTTATGAAAGAGGATACGGATTGTATTACAGCTCTCGTGAAGATGACTACAAGCTTCTAGTTGTAACAGAGAAGGCCCCCTTTCAAGAAACACGTTGGCACTGGAGAGCAGGTTTTTGCTTGAGCGAAAATATCTATTTTCAGTATTACAACAAATCTCAAGGCTTGATTAGGTTTGACACAACAGTTGAGAGGTTCCATAAGATAGAAACTTTTTAAATAAGAATTGTAAAATATTGAAAATTACATTGTGTCTTTGTTTTTAAATTGTTTGACGTATTATTACTACTAAACGAGTACCCGTGCATAGCAACGGGATATTATAGCGACAAATAGTTTATTGATAAAAAAAAGTTTATAGGTTATAAATGAAAAATAATAAAAGTTTGAAGATTTGGGAATTAAACATAATGTTTTGAAACCCGGTTCGACCCGGGTGGTTCAACCGGTTGAACCGTTCCGGTCGAAAAATTGGTCGATTTAAACCGGGTCAACTTGCTAGGTTGGGTCGAAAACGGGTCAAATTAAACCGGTTCAACCCTTCGGGTTTGAAGCGTCCCGGGTCAACCCGGTTTGTGATCTGTATTAATTGATTTAATTTGTTATATTTAATTTGGTAGATATGTTTTGAAACCCGGTTCGACCCGGGTGGTTCAACCGGTTGAACCGTTCCGGTCGAAAAATTGGTTGATTTAAACCGGGTCAATTTGCTAGGTTGGGTCGAAAATGGGTCAAATTAAACCAATCCAACCCGTCGGGTTTGAAGCATCCCGGGCCAACCCTGTTTGTGATTTGTATTAATTGTTTTAATTGGTTGTATTTAATTTGCTAGATATGTTTTGAAACCCGGTTCGACCCGGGTGGTTCAACCAGTTAAACTGTTCCGGTCAAAAATTTGGTCTATTTAAACCGGGTCAACTTGATAGGTTGGGTCGAAAACGGGTCAAATTAAACCGGTTCAACCCGTTGGGTTTGAAGCATCCCGGGTCAACCCGGTTTGTGATTTGTATTAATTGTTTTAATTGGTTGTACAATGTGTATAAATCATTGTACTTTTAAGTAATGGGGTATTTTAATAAGAGCATTAATTATATTTCATAATTTCCTTATATACATTTTTCAACATTTCACATTGCACTTTTCTTGACTTTTCCACTTTCACCTTTGACCATTTTTGCTTTATAGGTAGTATAGATAAATTGTTTAAACACTCCATATATTTGCATAGAATGTGATTTAAATTAGTTCTTAAGTTATTGTCTAGGTTTCAAAGATATATGTTCTATACAACCTTTCCAAACAAATTTCTCAAAGTTTTTAAAATAATGATCCACCATGGCAAATAATGAAGTTCCTCAACTGTTAAATGATAAGGGTAGTTATACTGTTGCTCCTAAACTAGGAGAGGAAAATTTCGCCAATTGAAAGAAAAGATTCCTATATCACATAGTGAGCATAGAAACTTAATTCATGAAAATCATAACCAATGGTCCATACCAACCAAAAACCACTGTTGGTCTTGACACACGTGAACCACAATAGACAAATAATAAAATAAGGGTTGTCAATCTTGACCAATGACTCACAAGTCTCATCGTTTCTAGTCTACCTGATGACCTCATGGAACATGTCAAAAACATAAATTGTTCCACCTCCAAGCAGGCATAGGAAGACGTGATTCTAAGCCAAGAGGGATAGAGGTGTCAATTTGTGCCCAAACTCAAAAAAATGGGCTAAATGGGCAAATTTTTAAAAGATTTGGGTATATTTGGGCCCCCTCTTTTTTTTGAAATGGGCATATATTGCCCATTTAGAAGTTAAATGGGCATAATGGACACACATGTTTTTCTCTAAATTGGAGAACATTAAATTGTTTTTAATGAAAAACTTATTAATATATTACTTAAATATAAATGAGGTGTTACGTTTGAGGAATTTTTGTTGTTGTTTTAAGTCTTTTCTAAAGTGATTCGCGCCCATTTGGCCCGTACCCGTTTTACCCGCGCCCGTTTTGCCCGTAGCCCGTTTAGCCCATAGCCCGTAGCCCGTGCCCGCCCGGCCCGCCCGTTTTGCCACCTCTAAAGAGGGACCATCAAAAGTCAAGAAAAATAAAGTAATGGATTTAAAACTAGCATAAAACACCTTTAAACTCATTGAAGGTGAAATTGTTACTCAAACATTTACCAGATGTAGAATTCTTATGAATGTGCTTGTAAATGATGGTGTCAAACTTGACAAACATGAAATTAATGTTGCTTTTGTCAATAGCCTTCTTAAGAAGTGGTTAAGCTTTGGCCAAAGTCTGAGAAACTCCAACCATCTTAGAGATCTTGATCATGCCACTCTCTTGGAAATTTCAAATATTAGAAAAGTATCATTGTTAAAATCAATATGGCTGAGAGTAAGAAATCCCTGACCATAACCAAACACATATCCACTGCTTCTTTCTCTAACAGTTGTTCAGGATTATCAAGATGATCCAGATGAGAAGGAGGACCGGAGAAGCAACCAAGATTACGTGGATGATATTGCTGACGAATTGCATGAAAGAGCTCTTTTGGCCAATTGAAAGAGATTCTTCAAAAATATTCTTCCAAGGTTCAATGGGTCAAGAGCCAATGACAAAATTGAGTGCTATAAGTGTGTTGAAATTGGACACTTTACAAAATATTGCTTTTCTAAAACATCACCCCCTTATATCCCGGGCCATTACGGTACCAATCAAAAATACGGTTGTCGCTACTAGACGACGAAAAGGATTTTGGAATTTATTAACATTCTCTAAAAAGGGTGTTGTTAATAATACTACGGGTACTGAAACCATTAAAAGAACACCCAATAATTTGCTGGGTACTGTACGAAGTATTTGAAATACTGGAAAGAAATACCATTCACGTAATATTCCAAAGGAGTTGGAAATGGATCTTCCGGTTCACCAATCATTTTGAGCAAGAGCTAAAGTAGCTCCTTAAAAAACTGTTATTATCACTATCAAAGAGATAAAATTTATTATGTGGGGTATGACTATGAAAAGAGGCATAAGTCGACCTACAAGAATAATCCCGCTGCTACCATCGTAGCAGCATGTATAAGAGCCGAAATAGGAGTCGGCTAACCATACATGAAGGGGAAGGCAGACCTATATTTCTTGGTTTTAATAGGACTCCTTACAAGCGTTGTTTCTATCTACTATTATCTAAAAATAATCAAATGATTAATGACCGGACGAAACCAAGAAATAAACCCTCACATGCGAAATTATAGAAGATCCCCTTTAAGATCAAACAATTCCATCGAATTGAGTATGATTGTATGTGTGATAGCATCTATTATACCAGGAATATAAATGAATCCGATTATTGCAATATCTTAGGATACCCTTTTTTAGTTTCTAGGGAGCCATTCCATTGACTCGTACTTATGAGAATTTTACTCCACGTGAAATGGAACATAAAGCTACTGAATTGGCCTATTTCTTGCGTGTACCAATTGAAGTATTTTAAGAAATGAGCCGACAAATGCATGCTTTTTTAGCAGGAGAAGAATGGGACCATTTATGGGACAGACAATGCATTACAGACGTATATTCATTACGCTTCAACAGGGTTATTCTATTCCACCTCTTAGAAAGAAAAGAACTTACATCAAAATACTTAATAGCATGGAGGCAATCAATCAATATAGCATTGAAGCCAGTCCTCGTGAATGTATATCTATACTAACATCTTTTCATGGGCTGGTATGTTTAGGCGTAACAAAGATTAATGGTCGTCGATACTCTGATATTATTTTGTGGAATCCTTTGACAACTGAGTATAAGATGTTTTCTAAACCATCCAATCCTGATCACATGGAATGCTACAATTTTTATGGAAGAGGATACGGATTATATTACAGCTCTTGTGAAGACGACTACAAGCTTCTAGTTTTAACAGAGTCTGGCAATGTTTACATATACTCTTTGAAATCTGACTCATGGAGAAAGTTAAACAAGAAGGCTCCCTTTCAAGAAACACGTTGGCACTGGAGACCAGGTTTTTGCTTGAGCGAAAATATCTATTTTCTGTGTCACAAAATATATCAAGGTTCGATTAGGTTTGACACAGCAGCTGAGACGTTCCATAAGATAGAAACTACCCCTGAGTATGATAATATTAATGAACTATCCTCCACCGCCATTACTCTTCACAAAGGGTCCATTCATTTATGTGTCAAGTACCACATTATTGGACGAAATGATTTGTGGAAGAGCACCTGTATCGATCTGTGGAAGTTTAATGCGGATGGAGATATCTGGAATAAGGTGGAAGCCTATCAGCTCATGCCCAACAATGATATTGGCTATTTGTCTCCACTGCACTTGATGAACAACGGAAACTGGCTCATGATAGATGGTTATCCATATGGAAAATATCGTATTTGTCAGGTAGATCTCAAGAAGAAGAAGTATACTAAAGAAAAAGACGGCCGCGACAACAAAGGAAAAAATAGAAACAAAGGAAATTTCCATGACGAATACGAATTGTATCCTTCCGATGTTAGAGTGGGTTACCCTGAAGAAGTCATATACACTGAGACGTTTGTGTCACCTAATCAGTATTTGAAGTAGCATCTATCAATTATCCTTTTATGTGCCTCTGTTAAATTTCAATCCTGATGAAAAAAGATCGGTCTTACAGTTGCAAGTCATATATGGCACAGGCAGTCAACATATGCATATAATAATAAAATGGAACATTATCATTATCACTAAGAATACATACACGATTCACACGACCATGTTACCATGTCAATAGAATGAACCGAATGCCTAATTCAACTCGGCTTCTGTCGTTTATTCGTGTTTCTTCGGTTTATGTCAAAACTGGGCCTTCAATATTGGAACTTAATTGCGTTTTGGTTGTTATTTTTGGGACTATGCATCTTATTTTTCACATTTTGTTTCAGCAAATCAAATGCCACAAGGTTTAACTGTACAAAAACATAGCACATATAAAACTTGTGCATATATTTTCAGTAGCAAACCATAAGACTCACAATTTCAAAAGCAATTCTGAGTTTCTGACTGCATTTCAGTAGCCAATACATATCCGAAACCATGATCATGTTAAATGCTTATAAACATGAATCAAGAATGATTAGCCTTAAAAACATGTTATTACACGTTGACATAACTTTTTAAAAAAGCTAATCAATCGATATGTACTGTATTAGCGATTTATGATAGTCAATGAAAACTAACAAAAAAAGTTACTCAACCAGCCGTAAATCATAACAAGACTAATAATAATTTACGTTTCAGTTAAAACTCATTTCAACATGTAACGTGTTCCATCGAACCCACACATTTAGCCACATGTATCGATATATCAAATGGAACACTCAATACACAACGAGACGATTTTATCGTGTTTTAACTCCAAATCGTTCAATACTTTGAACACTGAAAGCATTTTGTTTAAAAATTTATTGCTAAAAGTATCCCAACCATTAACTAAAGGATTGTCGATGAACCATTTTTTTTAATTATTATTATTTATTATTATTATTATTATTATTATATTTTTTTTTGGATAATATTACGTTTGGGCTACACTAAAAGGGTTTTTCAGAAAAGTGAGCATATAACAGGAGCCCAAAACAGCTTTTTTTTTTTTTTTTTTTTTTTTTTTTTTTTTTTTTTCCTTTTTCTTTTCGTAGTTTGACAACTAATGGTCACATGTTCGAGGCATGGTAAAAACTTGAGATAAAGAAAAAGTTAGGCATAAGAAATAATATATTCAATATTAAAATTTATGGAACAACTATTTAAAACTAAACATTAAAAATAAGTATCTACTAAGCTTATAGTGAAAATTATAAAACTAAAAATATGCATCTACTAATCTTATTGTGAAAATTATAAACATAAAAAATAAGGGGTTTTGTCCGTACAATAGTTGTCTACTTTCTCAAATGTCCCGATATGGTACATGTACTATTTTTCGTACCAGTATAGGAGGTCTACTTTCAGTTTCGTGCTAATATGGCCACTTTTTTACCAACTACCGGTTGGCAACCTGTAAAATAGGTACAAGTTTTATTTTATTGATTTTTTGGACAAAAATGGTCCCTGGAGATTTGTTTCTTTTGCAAAATAGGTCCTTTACGATTTTTTTCAAAAATGGTCCTTTGTAATTTGTTACTTTTGCAAAATAGGTCCTTTCTGATTTTTTTTTTCAAAAAATGGCCCCTTGTGATTTGTTTCATTTGCAAAATTGGTCCTTTGCGATTTTTTCAAAAATGGTCCATTGTTATTTGTTTCTTTTGGAAAATAGGTCCCATTCGTTATCTTCTGTTTTTATACGTTTTTTTTCGTTTTATCCGAAAAAAAAACAATTCGATTTTTTTTAGAAAAAAAAATGTAAAAAGAAAATTCTAAAAAAAATCTAAACAGATTGAAAAAAATCTAAAAGAATAAATTTTGTGTGGAAAAATTTTTTTTCCGAAAATAATTTTATATAAAAAGATTTTTATTATTTCATTTCTAAAAAAAATTTTGAATAAATTTTTTTCGGAAAAAAGTTTTTCAACAATTTTTTTTTATAATTATTTTAGAAATTTTTTATTTGGATTTTTTTTTTCTAAAAGAAATTTTGAATTATTTTTTTGGAAAAAAGTTTTTCCACAAATTTTATTTTATAATTTTTTTCGAAATCTTGTTTTGTTTTGTTTTTTTTTTGAATTTTTTTTCTAATTTTCGAAAGATTTTTTTTGGATAAAAAGTTTTTCGACAAAAATGTATAAAAATGAACGAAAATGTATAAAAACTTTTTTCTTATGAAAACTCTCCAAATGCCAAGTTTTTCGACTAATTTTTTCTAAAAAGAATCTTTATAAAATTATTTTCGGAAAAATAGTTTTTCCACCAAAAAAAAAAAAAAAAAAAAAAAAAATTAATCTTTTAAAAAAAAATTAGAATTTTCTTTTTACCTTTTTTTTCTAAAAATAATCGAATTGTTTTTTTTCCGGATAAAAATGCATGGATGAAAACGAATGAAAATGAAAAAAAACGGATGAAAACGGATAAAAACAAATGAAAACAGATGAAAATGAATAAGGAAGAAAACATATAAAAATGGATGAAAATTTTGCAAGTCAAAAAGTTGTTTTGAAAAAATTCGTGCTAACATACTTAATCACAAAGGGACCATTTTTGAAAAAATCACAAAGGACCTATTTTGCAAAAGAAACAAATCACAAAGGAACATTTTTGCTCAAAAATCACCTTTTAACATGTTTTGCAGGTTTTGCAGGTGAAAAAGTTACTCACGTACCATATTAACACGAAACTGAAAGTAGACCTCCTATAGTGGTACGAAAAATAGTACACGTACCATATAGGGACATTTGAGAAAGTAGACAACTATTGTACGGACAAAACCCAAAAAATAAGTATCTACTTGATTGCCATAAATTTTAATCACTGTGTACCAACCGCTTGAACGTGCGGGTACCCTGCTAGTATGATTTAACTTAGTTATTAAGTTATTGTCACATTACAAAGGATCGAAAATAAAGCCCATAATCAATCCTATAAAACATACCACACATTGTGAGTCTAATTCGATTCCTCTTTTCCTCAAAATTAAATTTCAATGGCGGCTTTAACAATCAAAGATAAGAATTCGAACCCAACTTCAGGTAATGCAAATTAATTGTGTCTCTTATTCACGTTTATTTGATTCATAATAGCTATAATCAGATAATCTTTTCACTTTCATCAGATAAATGTAAATTAATTGTGCTCCCCTTATTATTATTTTTCGAACAGCATGTTGCATATTACTTAATAGTATGACGAATCCTTGTATACTTGATATTTATCTACAATATATATATATATATATATATATATATATATATATATATATATATATATATATATATATATATATATATATATAGGGTGAGGATCATGTACGTTTTTGTCTTTTAGTGCGGATGGTACGGACGAATCTCAGCCCTCCATCTAGTCAACCATCTGAAAAAGGCGGAGTGGTAATATCGTAAATATCCCGTCTTTTTTTAAGATCGTTACTATCGTATTAGCTTTTTTTTCTGAAAAAAATTCAAAAAAATCTGAAAAAATTAAAAAAAATAAAGAGGACAACAAATAATTAAGAATCGCTGAAAAAAATTTCAAAAAAAAATCGTTTTCATCGTTAAAGGTATTGTGATATCAAAATCAGATTCTGAAAACTTTTTTTTTAAATAAAAAATTTAATATCACAATAACTTTTTTAATATCGTAAAAACTTTTTCTTAATAAAAATTGTTAATATCGCCGTAACTATCATGCTTTCTTAATATCAAAGTTAATTTTTTTTTTAATATCACTTTAACTTTTTCTTAATATCGTAATATCACGGTTCATTTTTACATGTAAAAAAGCTTAATATCACGGTACCACTCATAATATCGTTAATATCACATTAGCACTCATAATCAAAAAAGAAAAAAGTGCTCAGAAAAATCTGAAAAAATAAAAAAATAAAAGAACACAACTAGAGTAAGGATCGCTGAAAAGGAAAAAAAATCAAAAAAATCGTTTTCATGATCAATTGGTTCCGTGATATTAGCGTCAGATCTTGACTTTTTTACAAAAAGACAAGATCAGATTCTGGAATGGGCGGTCCAGATCCATCCGCACATCCGCACTAAAAAGAACCATCCGCACGTGATCCTTTGCCTATATATATATATATATATATATATATATATATATATATATATATATATATATATATATAGTGTATCTTTATTTTCAGAACCCTGTTAAGTGCGGGAACTGCGAGAACTCTAATTTTGCATTGAAAACATGCATGTTCATATGAAACAAGTATGTTTTCTTACATACACCTTAATACACATACATGTTCATATAAAAACCTGTTAAGTGCAACAAATCAATGCAAAATGGTTTTATTTTTAGAACCATGTTAAGTGCGGGAACTGCGAGAACTCTAATTATGCATTAGAAAACATGCATGTTCATATAAAACATGTATGTTTTCTTACATACACCTTAATACGCAGGCATGTGTATTAAGGTGTATGTAAGAAAACATACATGTTTTATGTGAACATGCATGTTTTCTAATGCAAAATTGGAGTTCTCGCAGTTCCCGCACTTAACAGGGTTCTGAAAATAAAGCTCCCCTATATATATATATATATATATATATATATATATATATATATATGATGCAAACAAGACATAATATTGGAGTTCTCGCAGTTCCCGCATTCAACAGTCTTGTATGATGCAAACAAGAAAACTATGGTGGTTTATCTTCCACAAGACATAATATTGTTTCAGATAATAACACGGGTTCCACCAAAATCTGTAATCCGTTTTAAGTGTGTCTCCAAGCAATGGAACGCGTTCCTAATGTCAGATAGGTTCAAGCAGATGCACAGCCGCAGCCTTCTAACAGACCCCCATCTTGAAAACCAAAACCTTTTCTTTTATGATGACGGTGAAGCAACGTTCTTTACCATTGACTGTGGATCACCGCATGATAATGCTCCCTGCCGGCGACCTTTACCACAATTTGAAGCCAGTCCTCCTGAATGTATATTTATAGTAACATCTTATCATGGGCTGGTATGTTTAGTTATATTAATGGATGATTATCATGACTTTTATACTAGTGAGTATTATTTTGTGGAATCCTTTGACAACTGAGTATAAGAGGTTGTCTAAACCAACCAATCCTGATCACATGGAATGCTACAATCGTTATGGAAAAGGATACGGATTGTATTACAACTCTTGTGAAGACGACTACAAGCTTCTAGTTGTATCAAAATCTGGCAATGTTTACATATACTCTTTAATGTCTGACTCATGGAGAAAGTTAAACAAGAAGGCCCCCGAGAAAGAAAGAGGTTTGCCCTGGAAACCAGGTTTTTGCTTGAGAGAAAATATCTATTTTCTGTGTCACACCATAGCTCAAGGCTTGATTAGGTTTGACACAACAGCTGAGAGGTTCCATAAGATAGAGACTCCCCCTGGGTATGATAATAAAAACCGATACTCCACCGCCATTACTGTTCACAAAGGGTCCATTCATTTATGTGTCAAGTACGACATTATTGGACGAAATGATTTGTGGAAGAGCACATGTATCGATCTGTGGAAGTTGAGTTTAGATGGAGATATCTGGAGTAAGGTGGTAACCTATCAGTTTATGCCCAACTATGATATTTGTTTTTTGTATCCAGTGCACTTGATGAACAATGGAAACTG